>JARJEC010001228.1:0-10223 GCA_030264575.1 Tachinus sp. AB-2021 | reverse complement strand
GGTTCACTGTTAATTTAATTATAGTGCAACATTTGTTAATCTACATAGTGGCTTCATCAAGCAACTATTTAATAATTTTACTTCTGCCAGACGAAGAATAATAATTAAATATGATGATGCCTGATGATGCCAATATGTGCCAAAACATTGATACAAATAAACTATTTTTTAAAACTTTAGTTAAATCGCAAAAATAAAAGATCTACTACGTAGTGATGATATTTTTAGTTTGAGTTAATGTCAACAAAAATACCATAAAAATAATTGTGTTTTTAAACTATCGAGTATTTTATTACTAAATTCATTTTAACAGCAATTTGGAGTAGTTAATTTATTTGCTTTTGATGACTTTTTTTAATGCAACGGAAAAATTACATTGGTCTTCCGTTTTGAACGTAATTTCCGTAGATTATAAATCTACATAAATATTAATTAACCGTAAAATTGGTTTAATTTTTTCCGTAAAAATTGCCCATTTGACAAAATCTTGGATATTGCTTCATTTCAATTTTTAAAGAATTTTAAGAGTTATTGCTCCGAATTGTTGATGAACCCGACTCTTTTTACTTGTTCTATGATTAAAGATAGAGATATAAAAAAATATAGTTAATTTGTATGTGAAAATAAATACATTATTATGAGGGAGACTTAACGGATTATATATAGATATATGCACCAATTCCCAATTAACTTAAATATGACGTTATTATATTATACCTATATATTACATGTACCTGGAAGTAATTCATGCAAATGAAGCAATATTTTATTATTACGTTTCATTATTACCCTATTGAATATAAGTTGACGACCATCTATTAGAAAGCAAGATTCAATATTATTATATTTATCTTACAAAATTGCAATTCATTTTCAATATCAATTAACACCTAATTGTTGACATTTAACACATATGTTAGTAACCTATGAATTAGAAAGACAGCATTAAGACAATTTATTACCATAGTTATATTAAACTTTTTTAATATTGTTACAGGGATGAAGAAATTATATAATCAGTATGTTGAAATCATATAAAATGATTTCGTAATACTTATCAGAATTCGGTAATTATTAATTTCCTTGCAATAATAACTTTATAAGTAATGTGATAATTTTAAATGAAAAGTTATTTTTATAAATTATTACTTCAATCTACCTTCTTCAGTTTTAATAATAGTAATAAATTTTGTTATAAACAAATAGAAAATTTATTTGATAATTAAATGTTACCAAATAAATATATAACTTATTATCTGCAATTTATAAATTTTAAAATAGAATTAGAAATTTATATTAAGGTGAATTAATCTTAATTATTACCATGTACTATTAAGTTTCATTATTAATTAATAATTAAAATATTAATTAAAATGAAATTAATATTAATAAATATCTCAATTAATATTGATTGAAAGTATGTCATAAAAAAATAGATTTTGTACACAATTAAGATTATTGTGTATAAATTACTACATATCTGAATTGCATCTGTAAATAATGGAAAGTTTTATATAGAAATGTTTTTATATACATCGGAATTGCCGGAGCATCTAATAGGTCAAGGTTGATAGTAATTGTCCATTCCAAGAGGACTTATTTGCGAGCCAATTATGCATGACGCGAAATTTTAATTATTGTTATTAATTCCTAGTAGATTTTTTTACATATCTAAATTTTATTTTTGAAATTAACCTTGATCTAATCAAAACCGAGACTATTAATCGCCCGGTGGCAAAATGCGATTCCAAGTGTCTTCCTCGAGTAACCTCAAAAATTAATAAATTAATTTATATCAGAAATCTTTTATACAATCTGATCAAAATATTATTTATGTTTTTTTCTGCCATTTAATTAATCAATCATTTTTATAATAAGTAAGAATAAAAACGTGTGGAAGTCTTCAGATTAGAAAAAAGTTAACGATTGTATATAAGTAACCACGTTTGATATTTTACTAATGATGACTCCAATAATTTTTGTTATTTTATAAATTTTACATAAATTTATTACAATACTTTATAAAATTAGTTTTTTGTTATATTATTGTATTGCTTAACCGACTAATAATCACCAATTATACTTTGTGCTAGAGACTTATTATGAAATTTAGTCCATTGACATTTAACAAATTTTAATGCAAGATGAAATGCTATTTTCTTCATATGAACTTTCATATAAGCTGCTATTTAATATGTTTTTTAGTTGTCTACTAAAGTTATTATCAATATAATCGAGCAAACTTAGCCACATCCTAGTAATTAAACAATAAATTTGTTAATTATTTTCTGCAGTGTATCATTAAACGACAAATACACTATATTTGCGCTTGTTAACACTTTATTAACAATCCAATACATGAATTGATAGAATAAATAAATGCAATAGTGTTCGTTTTTGTAATTATGAACGTTTTCGCAATTATCGGTGCGGTTTTCCTTGCACGTCTTTCGAGATTTAATAACAGACCTCTCTAATTATCAACAATTTCGTATGCAATTATTTTTGCCTCGTGTAAAAAATATCTATTGTTTGAAGAATGATAGAAAATGTTTTTAGTGATATTTGTAATGAATTAAAATAGTATATGATAATTAAATCTGGGATTTTATGCATTTGCGTCTGTTGATACAGAAAGAAGCTTTAAATTGATCATTTAGAAAAAAACTTATGATATGTTAGTATTCACAATTCGAAAATTAATAAAATACAGGCCGCCCAACTGTCTCAGTGGTTGACTGCAGTGCCAAGTCCCGGGTTTGATTCCCTGGCAGTCCTTAGTTGAAGAGTCGACTTTTTCAGGTTAAAAAGTCGTATGCACGTGAAAGAACCCAATAATTCAGATTGAAATTCCTGAATTAGCGACAAAATATCCTAATGTGGTTAACTTCTGGCGTCGGTGATTAGTCCAGAAAGACCGAAATAGACCGATTTCAAATAAATAAACCAAATAAATAAATAAAATACAGTGTGTACAATATTTAGCGGACAAACGCCACGTAACTTTGTAAAATATAACAAAAAAAATTAAAATATTAATTCCAAGATGCTGAGAAAGTCTTCGTTTTCGACCTGACGAGGTCATCAAAGTTTTAATTTTATCAATACATATATTTTTATAAATGTTTTACATTAAAGGTGAAAACATCAAAAAAAAAACTTATGTGTAATTAATGTAATTTAGATTTACATCTAAAATAATTATTTGTTCAATTTAACAATCAACGTTAAATCAAGTAATTAACTGTAGTTTTTAATAATAACAATTGCTAAAAACCCATTTTTTGTTTATTATTGCAAATAATTTAATAAGCACTTTGTTTCTACAAACATTATACTTTTTTTCAATATAATAAAATTACATACATTACATATATTGATTGACTTGCTTATTTAAATGAAAATCTGAAAATGTTTTTTATATATTTATTGAAACAATTCATTTTGGTAAATTCAATTAACGTCCTTTAATGTAATTAAAGATTAGAAGTATTAACTTCTTAATATTCACTTTATTAATTTTTTTTTGCCTATATTTGCAATAGTATGTCAACTTAAAAATTTGTATTTTTAAGTTAATGTCATAAAAAACCTATATTAAATTTTACCTATATTTTGATGTGATAAGTCAATCAAAACTTATTTAAGTACTATTATCTCAAATGACAAAAAATATCAGTATAAAATGAATCAATTGTTTTTATTTTATTGAAAAAAAAGTATCAAATTTTATATAGCTCCACATTAACAGTTCGTTTTGTATCTAAATACTGAAGATATTTTTTATTTTGCTATTCCTTGTTATTAATAGGCAATTCAACGAAAAATCTGTAAACCTTTATTACCAGACTTTTTCAGTTTGATATATTTCCATAAATAACGTCATATTAGCGTATGCTAATTGATTAATAAGTACATTCATTATATATTTGTTATATTTGCTGTATAAATCAAGATATGTGTGAATTGAAGTGAACTACATTAATTTAATTAATTTTTAAGTAAATATCATCATAATATTTGACTGAAAATAATTATTTGAATTGTGCTTATATTTTACTTAAAATATTCTAATGTAAAGTAGACAATAAATTATGTATATATATATATATATATATATAGATATATATATATATATATATATATATATATATATATATATATAATGTTGCAAATGCTTTTTTAAATTATTTAACTGAGTTGTATCTTGGTTTTGGTTTATATTTTTAATTTATATTATCGTATATTGTTAAAAAAATATTTTTACTTTTGTATAGGTACATAAAATTATAGTGGAAATTATAATAGATTTTCTTTTATTTTTATTGTAAAAAAATTTATACATTATTTACATAAATAAGTGGATCGTTGGGGCACAATTTTATAAAAATCATGACCCACCGACCGAGTTATTTGACCAGCCAAAGCTACCCTTGATTGACCAAATAAATATACTTGTTCTTTATTTTTGGAGGAAATTTGATTTCTAGCTAAGGTACGTAGGATTTACTTCAAGGGGCCTTTGGAAGATGAGCTCCTTGTGGTTGGAAACCATTCTCGTCGGCGATGTAGGTGACTGTGTATGTAACACCATCAGCACCAACATAAGAGAATTGTCCTCTCACGGCGATGGCCTCATTTTCGCTACCGGCGTTGTTTAATTGCCCTTGTTCATTTGCTGAGATTCCGTTGCTTGTTTCATAACTGAAAAACAATAATGAAGATTGTTAAATTAAACTTATCGGTTATGTAATTGGATGATAGATGATTAGATTCGGCTGGAATGCCTTGCCTGAAGGTACAGCTAAACTTTCTTAAATCACGATGGACACGACGTCCTTTACACGGTCGAATGCTAAACTTTTGCTACCTACATAGATCACGCATGATTGCATTCTTTTTAATTCAAGAACAAAACTTAATAATTGATAATTATTTTACATTCGTGACATGCTCATTATCAATGAAAATTTGTAGGATGTGATATAATAATAAATTAATTGTCATTATAAGAATAACAATGACAACTATTTATATGTGAATAAGGAAATTATAGTTTTTGATAAAAAAATACATTTAAAATGAATTTAATTTTTATCTATAAAAATGATACTATTAGCATGCTACTTTCCTTGTAGTTTTTTATAAGCAACTTTTAATTTTTATGAATATTATCAATATTGTGTTTTTTATTTTGATTTTCCATTACGCATATAATTTAATATTATACGCTATTTAATAAAAGTGCTTTTATTTATGGTATCTTTGTTATAAAGTAATGATGCCATAAAAAAATATTTAAGTTGATTAATTAAATAGTAGAATGACTCTGTAACAATGGAAATATTCTTGATTGCTTGTTATTTTGAAACACGTAAAAGTATTGTTACTTGCACAATTGCAAATGCAACAAAATAAACTTACGCCCAATTATATCCATCAACGCCGATGTTTTCAAAATCGCTCTTGACAATAACAGCATCTTTGTCAGCCCCTTGAGGGGCGGCAAGAGCTACGGCCACTAGGGCAGCTAAGGCAATGATCTAAAAAAATTTAAAAAATTATTAATTTATTCTTATCATATCACTGTGTAATCCAAACGTGTTAAGTGTTATTATCACTTCTCTTACCATCTTCATGTTTGGCCGTTTCTTGTCGTTTTCACGGAGCACAGAGTATAAACTGAAGAGTGCCGACGTCGACTTCCCTTTTATACGAATGGTTTGAATCCTGGGATCACCTCGTGTCTTCGCTGACATTTACCACCACCGCCTTAGTCGCGTCTTCATTTTGGCTTTGGGGCTCGGCCAGCACATTCTTTATGAGTAAGTAGGAGGGCGCGAGATCAGTTGGCCCTACACATGGATCCATTTTAATTGGGATATTTCGTCTGGGTTGCGTAAAACCTGGTTTCACCGGCAGCTGATTAAGCCTGTGATCATTTACTGATATTTTAATCCTTTACGTATTTGAATAAATAGAAAGAAAATTGCACTTCACAAGTACAACAATTAAATATTAATTAATGAATCGTCGCGAACTTTAAATGTTATGCGGGACACTGAATGTATAATTATGGTAATGTTCATTCACTTGCACAAATTATTTTACAACAGGTGTTATGTAAAAACTTTATTTATCTTTTTGACATAATTCCTTTATTGGATGTAACCATTGACCGATAAATAATAGCAATATCCAAAGCACATAAAACTAAATAATTAAATATTAGACCTATTGAAAAATGGTATACAAACAATTATTTAACGATGTTTTAAGCATTAGGTACCGACTTAAGTATGTCAGTATATTATGTTGCATGACATAAAGCGCTATTTAGTTCAATAAAGAAGACTTTACCCAGTTTTATTGCAAGATGTAACAAATTAATATTATACAACCTTTAACTCTGCATGCGAGTATAATTTTAATGATTATTGCAATAACGTTTATATTTATATATTACTACCGAGTACTAATACAAAACGCAAAAATCAATATTCAGCAACATGATACACCCTCAATATTTTGCATCAAAATTAATATTAATAAAAAAATCAATTTTAGTTTCTTTAATTTTAAAACAACTCCTATTAATGCTATCGTAATAAAAAAAAATAAGGCGGAAAATAATTATGGAAATAAATTGATTCAAGATATATCTACTATCTTCACATTCTGTTTTAATTAAACCGGCAATCGTCCTTTTCATCATCGCATAATCACTTCGAACGTTTCATAAACACCTAATTATTTTCAAATCATATATTTCATCCTACATTTTTGTCGAGATTTTATCGGTTTTGGTCCATTGCAATCCATTATTACTACAATTATGATAATATAAACTAAAAAAAAATTATGAATTAATTTAAATTAAAAATTAACATACATAACCATAACGGCGAAATAGTTCAAAAACTAAAAAACACTTAATAGAGTAGAAATATACATTACAAACTTCATATTCATTTACTCAGATAATACGAAAAGCTCGTACTTTCCGGTCTACTAAATCAGAACAAGTTTACTGTATTTAACTAATCTGATTAGAGTTTTGTTAGTATTGGTCGCAAGATACTTCTGTGCTTTTTGTGTTATAATAATGAATTGTTTGTAATTTATAAAAAAATGTAGTAGATTTGTTGAGAAACAGAACTGTATTCAAAATTTGGACAGATATTATTTAATTTGCAAGTACAGTATTTTTGTATTGATATCAAGTTGCTTAGGCTTTATAAGTATAATTTGAGTACAAGTGTGATAAAATTGTTGAATTAAATTTTTGTTAATAATTTCAAAATTACTCAATATGAATAGTAATTTATTTTAGCAGGAAATCATCTTAATAAATTTGTTGCGTTGCATCACTTTAAATAAATAACAGATATTGCAAACATTTTTTTTTAATTAATATTAATGAAGTAATAAATGAAATTATATTGTTATTGTCTTAATTTGAATTACAGCATAGTAAACTTTTTATCTTAGCTCTAATTTGCTATAAAATTTTATTTTCATAAAATGTAATTTGTGCATTTTTAAAATCTTCTATCTCATGATTCTAATGTATTAGTATTAATTGTGGTTATGGTTTGAGATGGGCTGGTTTCTTCTTTGCAGAAATCACACTGTCGAGCTGTGGCAACACATGCTTTCGTCGCCAGTTCATCTCTACCTATAACTGTGAGTTTCATCAATTTCTTCGATTTGCATCTACTTTTACTTTCTCTTCATTTTTCTTTGGTTTTAATTGTTTGGTTGTTTAATATGCTCTGTTTTCAGGTGTAATTTTAGTTTTTTAGAAATCATATTGTCAATTTTGTTACTATGATTTCGTTTAGCAATTCTTTTTATTTTCTTCTTATCTTTGCAATTTTGCTTGGTACTATTGTTTCAGTTAATGTTTTTTGTAATTTTTGTTCTTACATCTTCTGTTTATTAACCTCCTTTGTTTTTTTTTTGTTTTTATTTTAATTCTCTTTCTTATTTTTATAGCTTTTGTTTATATTGTGTTTAATTCCATTTTGGTTTATTTATCTTTTCTCTTTCAAATTCTGTTGCAAAGTTTTTTAGAGATCTACATTTATTTTAGTCTTTCGTGCATTTGTTAATGATGTAGTTCTTCTATTCTGTCTTACCTTCTTGTCTTACCTTCTCCAATTATTTTTTATCATCTTTTTATTCTTGCGTTTTTCTAGCAAATATTCCAAGTTGCCGTAAGTATCTCTTTAGGAGAATAAACACTTTGTTTTTTTATTAATTTTTGTATGTATACCCTAAACGCTTTGTGACCGGTTAGTAATTGAGTTGTATAAATAGTAAGTATGTGTCTGGTTTGTTCTTTATTTATTCTTTTATTTCTGGAATTAATTTCCTGGTACATCTTCCCATGTCTCCATTATCTCTGCCATATTTTTATTGATTTCTCTCTTACCCGTCTATTTTTTTTCTTACTAATATCTGCTTGTACTAGTTTATGTCCTTTCTTTTACTATCAGACAATTAGTGGTATAGGGTGTAAAGCTTGCATGTTTATTTTTTTTTTGTCTTCAAGGCTTCTTCTTATGTTTCTGCGGTAGTTACATGTATGGTATTTCTTTATTAATTATGTACTGAGCATCTTCTTTTTTAGATTTAATAAAACTTGCTGAATTTATAAACAATAAATTGTTAAAATGTAAGGTTTAACAAATGTGTCAGTAAGAATAATAATTTACTTGAACCACGATACACTACAATACAATATCCTACAGCTGATTACTGATAATAAATAAAAAAATAGTAATTATATTAACAATTTTCTTTTGTTATTATGCGGGATAACAGCATGAGCATCATCTGTTAGATTATCTGTCAATGTGTGTTCTGAAAGTTAGATTTTGATCCATGTTAACGCCTAATAGACAAACACCGGTATTCTGTTTAGTTAATTAAATATAACATTGAATTAGAAAAGAAGAAGTAGGCGTCGTATTATTTAGAGCAAATTTAATTGATAGACTTTTCTGCATTTAAATGTAACTTTGAACTACCTATCAGCACTAGTTAAAACCTTAGTAGGTAATCCGGCACTTAGTCGCGACAGACGGCATGACGGTAGAGGTGTAGCGGTAGCGGTACAGCGGTGGTGGAATTTTTAAGGACTATTTAAGGACTATTAACGACTGTTAAATGACTTTTTTAGGACTTTTTAAGGACTTAAAAAGTCCACCACCGCTGTACCGCTACCGCTATACCTCTACCGTCATGCCGTCTGTCGCGACCAAGTGCCGGATTACCTACTACTGACCTTATTAGCTTTTATTATAATATCGTTGCTATTTTTTGAGGTCCAAGATGAATCGGATAAAAGTTGTTTAGCTGTGGAGTACGATAAGGGGATGACAGCCAAACTTGCCTTTCCCGAGGCACTATAAGGTTGAATCTGCGTAGAGCACGGGAACGAAGACCAGATAACACGGATTGGGAGTTGTGCGTGTGAGATAAAGTAACTCTGAGAAATGTGACATGCTTGATAGGTCTTATTACGTGGTTGTTGGTCGACATGTTGTGATGGGGTGGATTGTCTAGGCAGAGGTCTCGTTTGCGAAATTTTGTAGGAAGTTGTACGGCTGACTAGAATGTGGATATACTTTACTCTCTCTCTCTCTCTCTCTCTCTCTCAAAAGCCTTTTCAAAATCTATGAAGCAATATATGTCAGAATTTATGTTGCGAGTTCTCTGAATTAGGGCATTAAAACTAAATAAATATAATGTTTTTTATAGGTGTAATTATTATTTTTATTATATATTATATTAGAATAAATGTTGATTTTTTTAACAATCGATCACTTCTCTATAAATTTTAGTAGATTTACATACACTTTATTTAGTACAGGCATTTTGTTATTTTTAATTATTATTAAATAAATAAAGAGATACTTTATTTTACCAATTTTTGATTTCGTTAGATTTTAAAATTCTCTATTTATTTATTTTGGAGTTTTGTAATTATTAATTAATTACTACGCCATTACTTTATTCTGAAATAAATTATTCAAAAATTTACCTCGGATGGGGAGGTGAATGTGCGAATCATTTATTTCAAGTTTACCAAGAAAATTGATTACATTTTTTAAATTAATTAATATGATGTGTATACATGGATGGAGTTATTCACTTGACACTGGCAGATATCAAATATTTGTTCGATTTGTTTATACTAATTGCGTTGCTTAGCT
>JARJEC010001203.1:0-10738 GCA_030264575.1 Tachinus sp. AB-2021 | reverse complement strand
TCTGATCGCTTAAGGCAGAATGAGATAATAATTGATTTTAACAGTTGAGTTGCTTGTTTCCATTACAAACAATTACTTGTTCTGGTTAATATTATAAGGTGGTAGATTAACAGTAAATAATTTTTAAATTGATTCTTGAATTTGTTGGTCTAATATATGTGCACCAATGCTTACATATTAACAACTTTGGTGTATTTATTCACTTGCTCCATAAAATTCTGCATAATACCAAACAGCAAAAATACTGCCACTACTACAACCCAGCAGAATTAAGTTGAATCAAAGTTTAAATATTTGCAGATAATTTAAAAATGACACGTTGCAACTGCACACTTGTAGACATAATGATATTTTTATTTTGCAAGTATAAAATATTAATTTTATATTTTTGACTTTTATTTTATAGAATTTTTGCATATTCATTTTAGTAGTTTTTATAATAAAAAATCCAATTTTTATATTTATAATTATTTATTTACTATTGCTTGACATTAAAAATGATGAATGTCATCAAAACCGGTCTGTAATAGTAAATAAATAATTATAAATACAAAAAATATATTTTTATTATAAAACCTGCAAAAATATTAAAACTCTACAAGTTAAAAAAGATAATTATTTTATTAAACTTATGTAGAGTATGTACCTCATTTTAGTAAGATAAATAAATAACCGAGTAAATGTGTATAGTGGGCAATAATTACTTTATGAATGGAGAAACACCCAGAACCACCAAGAAATGTGCCTCGCTAATCTCTATCTGATCGGATATTTAGCAAAATTAGAATGTGTACAAATGTATTCATTCTATCTGAATATTGTACTTTTATTATTGGTGAGTGACTAATATAGTAAATTTATTATAAAAGAAAGCATAACAGTAAATTTATTATAACTAGATTGCATCGTGATTGTACTTAGTGTATGCCAATAGTTGAAGGAGATGTTGCACAAATAAAAGTGCCCTTCTAAGGTAACACCATTAATGTCGAGAGCCACTTGAGACCTTGTAAATTCTCATAGAAGCTAATTATGGTACGTTTGCAAGAAGGAAGAAAAACAGATGCATCTCTTAGGCCCTGCTGATAATCTTAATCTTGGTTAACCAAAGTACAATCCATAGTGGAGAGCCACCCTCGGGCTCCTCACAACGTTACTTGGTGGTGTTTGATAATGACTCTAACTGGCCTAAACACCTGCAAGTTGCTTATTGTAGTTTTAGTTATTCACTGAGCTCTCTTGTGCACAATTCTCTCTATTGTTTCAGAGAAGACATGGAGGAACAATTACCAAGAAAAAGTTTTTTTTATTATTCATTTCATTTTAATTTATTATATTATTTTCCTTTTTCAGTCCTCGTTAACACTTACCCTACATAAATGTTACTATATTATACTTTCAGAATGAAGTAAATTCCACGAAATAAGGACTTCACATATTGAATACAATGTTGTTTTGTCTTCTTGAAATAAACAAGCTACCATTTTACTTTAGCTTTTACTGCCCAACATATTAAACTATGGTTCAACTTTATTCTGGTTGGTTGCACATTCAAAATTTTCGGCATTCTTTGTATCTCTCTGTATATTAAAATTTTGCATAATACAGCATGTTAATATGCTGAATTTTGATATACGAGAGAAACAAAGAAAATTTTTAATATAGTAGTAGCAGCCTTGGTAAGTTATTAGAAAAGTATTGTTGGTATTTTTTAGTCAACAACTACTTGCCACTTGCCATGAACCAGTGAGTTAAAAATCATTTTAAAAAAATGGGGACAGTACAAAAACTGGTGCAAATAAATTAGGCCATCAATACATAGGTTGGACATTCCATATTTCCTGTTTTCTTTGTATTTCTCTGTATATCAAAATTTTGCATAACACAACATGTTAATATGCTCAATTTTGATATACGAGAAATACAAAATTTTTAATAAAGTAGTAGCAACCTTGATAAGTTAATAGAAAAATGTTGCTGGCATTTTTAGACTACAACTAAATAGTACAACTATTTGCCACTTGCCATAAACCAGTGAGTTAAAAATCGTTTTATAAAAATTACGACAGTACAAAAACTGGTCCAAATAAATTAGGCTGTCAATATATAGGTAGCACATTCAAAATTTCCCGTTTTCTTTGTATCTTTCTGCATATTAAAATTTTGCATAACAGAGCATGTTAATATGCTGAATTTTCATATACGGAAAACTATAAGAAAATACAACACTTTTAATATAGCAGTAGCAGTCTTGATAAGTTAATAGAAAAGTATTGTTGGCATTGTTTAGTCTACAACTACTTGCCACTTGTCATATGACTTAAAAATTATCTTATAAAAACGGCGACAGTACAAAAACTGGTCAAAATAAATTAGGCCATCAATATTAGGTTAAGAATTTTGAAGAGACTGATTCAGCTCTGAAAAAGCCACCAACAGTTCAAAGTAACTAACACACCAAAAAACATTGAAACAATTCGGACCTCAATTGTAAAAAGCCCACAACGATCGGCAAGAAAACTAGCAGCATTATTAAACCTAAAAAAATAACAGACCGCGTAATACTCCAAAGTAATTTGCAGTTTCACCTTAACAAAGTTTAATTTGTATGCAAACTAAAACCATTAGCACAACAACGGTTCAGTAAAAAAATAATGTATAGGTTAATGAAAATTATATATTACTTTAATAAATAACGTTCGTATAACACAATATTAATAAATAAGACCCGAATTTTATTGACAACTTTTTCATTTGGATACTTTTCTTCTTCAGTGAATATGTAAAGAAGCAGAATTGGGGATACTAAGGCAATTGAATATCTTGCAAATTGTACGAAGGACCATTATACAGTTATGAAACTTAAGTTTAGTGTAACGTTTTAACACAAAGACTAACTTAGTTAAGGTTGAGAGAAAGAATTCAATTATAGTAACGTCCAAATGATATGTAGATATGTCCAACACTTTTGCAGCAGAACAACTTTAATCTTTATAATCCCTGGTTTCAATAAAATGAAAAAGCCAGAGCAACCTCAAATGTTAAATTGATTACATTTTCAAAACCAGCTTGTAGCAAATAATAAGAAAAAATAAATACTGTACTAAATTAGATAACCAAATTAATAATCTTTTCTAGACCACTTTTTAATTAAGCACAAGCTTATGTTACTTGTAAAACTTTTAGACGCTTCTGTTAAATTATGTTTAATTTGCACCGAAAACACAGCAATGTTGAACAATTTATCAGAAATTGTTAAAGAGGTCATTGTACATATTGTGCTTAATTATGTAAGAAAGTTAATAAAAAAAGTTAAATTTTTAAAAGCGATCGTGTGACAATATTTTGATCAAATCTCTGATTAGTTTTTTTCAAAACGTGGTGAAAGTAACTTTTGAGATTGTATTTTGAGAGTTACTCTCAAGTGCGTGTCTGCATGAGAGTAAATTAACTCTCTGAGAGTTTTCTCACATGCAGTTCTCTCATAGCCGTGTCCACTTAAGAGTCGGGCTAAGAGTATTCAATTGCAGATTATTGTATGTACCACTTGTGTACAATACTGAAAGTTTTTATCTGTCACAACTTCGCTATAGAAATTTCACTTAAAAAAATCTAAACAAAAAAGGTAACAAAACCATCGATTGGTAAGTTGCTCAAAGATGCCAATTCTTTCTTTCTCTCGCTTTCTCAAAATGTTTCATCTTGAACCGGTACATTTTTTTTCAGACTCACCACTACCTCGATATAAAAATTTCACTTCAAAAATTTAAACAAAGAAAGTAACAAAAACACCCTTTGATAAGTTGCCGAAAGATGTCAATTCTTTCATTCTCTCTCTCTCTTTCTCTCTCTCTCTGTCTCTCAAAATGTCTTATCTTAAACCGGTTCATTTTTTCTGACTCACAACCGCGCTATAAAAGTTTCACTTCAAATATCTAAACAAAAAGTTAACAACAACATTGTTTGGTGAGTTGGCCGAAGATATGTTTTTGTTTTTTTTTTTAATATATTGATAAATATTCAATTGCAGATTATTGTATGTACCACTTATGTACAATACTGAAACTGTGATGTACAAGTTTTCATCTCTATCACATCTTCGCTATAGAAATTTCAATTCAGAAATCTAAACAAAAAAGGTTACAAAAGCACCGTTGGACAAGTTGCCCAAAGATGCCAATTCTTTCTTTTTTCTCTCTCTCTCTCTCTCTCTCTTTCTCGAAATGTTTCATCTTAAACCGGTTCATTTTTCTGACTCACGACCTCGCTAGAAAAGTTTCACTTCAAAAATCTAAACAAAAAGTTAACAACAACATCGTTTAATAAGTTGCCCGAAGATATGTTTTTCGTTTTTTTTTTCAATATTTTGAAACTGAAACTGCGATGTACAATTTTTCATCTCTGTCACAACTTTGCTATAGAAATTTCACTTCAAAAATCTAAACAAAAAAGGTAACACAGCCATCGTTTGGTAAGTTGCCCAAAATGCCAATTCTTTCTTTCTCTCTATCTCTCAAAATATTTCATCTTCACCCGGTTAATTTTATTCTGAGTCAAAACCTCGCTATAGAAACTTCACTTCAAACAATCTAAACAAAAAACAAGTTAACAACAACATTGTTTGGTAAGTTGTCCGAAAATATGTCTTATGGTTTCTTAAAAATATTTTGATAAATATTCAATTACAGATTATTGTATGTACCACTTGTGTACAATACTGAAACTGCGATGTACAAGTTTTCATCTCTGTCCAAACTTTGCTATAGAAATTTCACTTCAAAAGTCTAAACAAAAAAGCTAACAAAAACATCGTTTGGTAAGTTGCTAGCAGATGTCAATTTTCTCTCTCTCTCCTCTCTCTCTTTCTCCCTCTCTCTCTCTCTCTCTCAAAATGTTTCATCTTGAACCGGTTCATTTCCTTTGACTCACAACCTCAATATAAAAGTTTCACTTCAAAAAACTAAACCAAAAGTTAGCAACAGTATCGTTGTTAAGTTGTCCAAAGATATGTTTTGCTATTAAAAAAAATTGATAAACAAAAATTATAACAAAAAAACTGTTTGATAAGTTGCACAAAGATGCATCTCTTTCTCTTTCAAAATGTTTTATCTTGAACCGGTTCATTTTTTTCTGACTCACAACCTTGCATAAAAATTTCACTTCAATAATCTAAACAACATCGTTTGGTAAGTAGTGCAAAAATTAATTTTGGTTTTTTAAAAATATTTTGATAAATATTCAATTGGAGATTGTTGTATGTACCACTTGTGTACAACACTGAAATTGCGCAGTACAAGTTTTGTTATTACGGAATCAAACATATTGATTTTCGTTAATTAATTGCAACTATTTAATTGGGTTCTAATTAATCCGATAAGACCATTATAAACCACCGAGTTAAGCTTTGATTTACACGTTGGAATTAATTACAATAATTGTTATTACTAATAATAAATAATTAAAAAAATATTACTTTGAAGTAATACATATCTGACAAGTGTAATAATAAATATGAACGAAATAAACTCATTTAATTGTGACAATATAAATGATGAAATGATATCAAATAAACGACTAAAAATGACCAGATATTATATTTGTTGTACTATTATAGCGTCTGATATGAGATTGAAGTCGTATTTAATAAAAATAATGTATAAATTTAGTTAGAGATCTTTTTTCAAAGTTATGTAATTATCGTTAGATAATAATCCCGATCTTCTTTCTTAAAACGTAAAATGTGAGACATCTTATCCTTCATCCTCAAAACAAAGGTATTCAGCCAAGTATAAATAGTTAGCACTCTTTGGTCAAAAATCATTCCAATTTATGTTAGTGGACTGTGCAGAATGTGTAAGTTATTATCAATTTTTCATACTTTCATTATTTATCATTTATTAGTCGAAATAAAGCTACACTGATGAGAAATAATTTTCGAAAAGCTTCTATGGATGATTTTAGAATATTTCATTATATTGTTCAATTGTATTTGTTTCATTATTCAATTATTTATTTATTAAAATAAATACATAAATAATTGAATAATGAAACAAATACAATACTTTTAAAGTTTTTTATATTTTTTAAATTTTCTTTGAATCACATTTTACTTAAATAAAATGTTAGTATTACATTACTAGTAGTACTAGTTGTAATACGAAAGTTGCTTTTGTATTATATGAAGTAATTTGTTTGTCGTCTTTGTCTTTATACAAGTTTAACGATAAATTCGTTTTCTGTATTATTTTTAGTTCACTTGTGTCATGTAGTTAGGGATCTTTTTCCAAAGTTCAAATATATTATTTTAATTCATCCAAAAATCATTAAAATAATTCCAATACCAATTTAATAGGATAATTTATTATTTGAAATGTATGCGCCAATGTTACCTACAGAATTACTTTCTGTTATATATAATTTATTATTATTAATAATATAATTTATTATATTTTTCCAATATGTTAAATCACTGTGAATAAAAATAAAGCACAGTATTGTTTATATAATATAATAAATATTGTATATTTTACTTGACCTAGTAGCCTTCCATGGGAACATACCAATTTGCCATAATTCGTCCAAGAAGAATTTAATTTTCTTATTACACATGAACACATTATATTTATCACCTTTGATCACTGTATGCACATATATACTGACTATACACTAAGCACTATGCTCTCATTGGCCATTGTTTTCGTGTCTCTGCAAAAAAGCCGAATATGCGCGGAAGAATCCGATCAGCTGAGTGGAGATTCTGATAACACGCACTTATGCATCGTGTTGTGCATCTTATTTTCAATATAAAAATAGCCGAATGGGTCCGAGAGAGAAGCATGGAATTAAATAATTGATATTGTTTATTATTGTTCTTGTGATATTATCATTAATACAAGTAAGCATTATTATACATTAACATACTTAAATATTAATTTTAATGCTTTAATATTGTATTTTATTAATGCAATTATGTGAGAATAGATACAACGCATATTAAAATACATGTTATGTAGCATATACAAATCATTTTAAATGTTTATATTAGTTTATGTCAATAAATCAATAATAATTATAAATAAATCTACAATTATAATCAATTGATTCAATTAAATTATATTAAATAAAGTAACTCCAGGCGATTTATTTAATTCTTGCAAATTTTTTTTTCGCCTGATTTGATTGGAGAAAATTCAATTAACAATAATTAATTATATTGATCTCCACGCACTTCTCTCGCAAACATTCGGCAATTTATATAGAAGCAAATCGGCTTCATAGGTGCGTGTTATCAGGGGATGATTTGCGCAGATGCGTAGTGCTTAGTCTGCGGTGAACCAATAACGATGATACGGATAGTGTGATTAACATAACGTGTCGTGTAATTCAAATAATGTGCAAATTTTCGATGGACGTATGATGGAAATCAAATGGAAACTGAATCTCATTCTGACAAGGTAAATTCACAAATATCTCATGTATTATATCAACTTAAATTATCGGCGATGTTTAAATACAGAATTTTAGTTATTGCTAAATCAATTTACACGTTGAAAATTAATAATTGATTATTTTTTTATTTAATATTTATCATTTTATTTAGCAGTAGCTTTTACTTAAAACGGGAAGAAAAATTAATTTATAAATTATTACTGGAAATAAATAAATCTAGTAAGCATGTAATCATTTTGTGTTTCCATATTATCCAAGATGCTTATATATATATATATATATATATATATATATATATATATATATCAAAAAGATTAAAATGTAAGTTGATCCGCGTATGTGGGCGTGCTATGTGTGAACAACACCTAGAACTCATGTAAACTTACAATTTAATTCTGCAACGCAACAAATTGGAATTTAATGCCACTTAAACAGTTCAAAACAAATTAATGCACAAATGGCTTCTATGCATGATTTCTTCATTATTTTTATATTTCCTATTAACTTTATAACGCACACACATAGATTAAATCAAAGTGATTTTTTTTGTTACAGCAATCATTTTTAATTACTATCAACTTACTAACAAAATTAATAAACAAAAAATTATTATTAATAAATACAATGTTACATCTAGCTGCATAATTTTTAGTTTATTAATTTTGTTAGAAGATTAATGTTTTATTTGCTTGCGCATTAATTAAACATTGATTCGGAGTGTCATCGATCAAAAATAAATATTTATTACAACTGAAAGTTTACTAATTAACTCAATATATCCAACTGGAACGTTACATAAATTAATTATGAAATATTTAGTATTAGATTACATAAAGAAACTCGTTATTTTTCTAATAAATATACATTTTATGCCTCAAAAATAAATAAATATGAAAACATAAATTGTGGTACAGTATAACCAACATAGTGTGGCCTATAAAAGGCGCAACGATAGAAATAAACGCATTACACTATTTGAAAAAACTTTTGATAAGCACCTCTATAGATCTGTAGTCTCGGATTCTTCTCTTTCGAGACATACCGACTAAATAACTCCTCGGAGGCCTCCCTGGCTGTGGGGATACGAAATTACTCTAGAATTTGCGCTATGAGCCAGCTTTATAGGCGTAGGCTTAGATGTGGCAAGATGGGGCCACGTTATATCAACATTTTGATAGATTAAAGGAGGACACTGGTGAAATGGCCTCATCGGCTGCTGCCAGGTTTAGTCGAATTTGTTTAATCGCTTCTGACAGATTTTGATCAGATGAGCTCGGAGGTGTGGCTTGTAAGAACGTTGTGTTCTCTCTAGTTTGGAACTGGCTCGAAGCTGGGGCTGTATGTTGTCTTGGGGGGGGGGGGGGTTTTGCTATTTATATAGCGTTTGAGATTGGGAGGTTTGCGTGCCTTTAGTCTTTTGTAGACCTGGTTCCTTTTGTAGTTGGCAGTGTGGGCGGCACTACAGAGAGCACACTTTAGTGGTTCCTTTGTACTTGCCGTGCGATCGTGTTCGGGTGTGGCGAGGGGACCAGCGCATTTTACGCAGACGAAGGGGGAGTTGCACCTGGAGGTCGTGTGGTCGTTGGCTACTTGACCTTACCTGATTTCCTTTTTGTCTTCACTGAGACAGATAGATTTAGAAGGGTCCGGAGATGGGAAACTGGTAGCGGTAGTTTCCCATACGATGGACAGATATTGGGTCGAAGCCCAGGTTACAAAGTTCTGCTTTTGCCTCTTCGGCAGTGAAACAGTCGGGTAAATTACGGATAGAGACTTTGATGGATTTTTCCTCAGCGGTCTGAAAAGGGTAAAAGTGCACGGGGGTAGTCGGACATTTTGTCCGGCGGAAGGCGTATGCCATCAACGGTTTTGGTTTTCTTGAGAATAGAAACCTTCATATCCTTGAAGGCCGAAGAGAAAACCGGGTAGGCTTTTTTGTCCTAGGGACTATTGGAGGGGGGCGGCAGGTTGTGCCCTGAGGGAGCTGGCGGGTCGCGGCTAAGTGGCTACTTTGGGCTTGGTTTGGCCGGTTGTCGGTAGGTTTGCTATTAATTCCTTGGGCATGCCCTGGTTTGGCCAGGGCAGAAGATTGCTTGTCTCCTGAAGGCGAAGTGGTGGATTTATTGGTTGACTGTAGGAAACTCGCCAGTTTCATTCTTTGACTTTTTGGTGCAGCGGCCTTCTAGGGGTGTGAAAGGCTCTTCGTCCGCGCTTGTAGTTTTGGAGTCCATGGATACCACCGATTCGGTCTTCGATGCGACATCGTCTTTATCGCTCTCGTTTTCGGAATGCAAAGAGGGGGGATCAAGCGGTGAAGTTGCTCGGCGTTTGTTGGATGCCTGGTTGGATTCCTCCTTCTTCAGTTTTGGGTTGGTGCGGGTTTGGACGGCCTGTAACATCGTGATAACCTCTCGTTTGAATTCGTCCAGTCGTTCATCAAAGATCGCTTCTAGCGTCTTGACTTTTTCTATTTGAGGCTTCCGTGCCTTGCGGCTTTTCTTTTTGAATCGGAAAATCGGCAAGATTACAATTTTTTGTATTAGGGTATTGCATTTATATTGTAATAATAATTGCAGGTATTTGGAACGATGTTTCTTCTGCTGCTTGTTGCCTTACATAGCTTGAATGATGGCGTTGCCAAGAGTGTTTGGCCCGGTTTTGTTGGCGGATGAGATCTGATCAATGTATTTACGAACTATTTTGTAAAAATGTGGTAGAACTCCGCCGTGTTGTAGTTTGTTTTCTAGACATTTGCAGTATATTTCTCCTGTAAAACGACCGTTAGAAACATGTGGACCATTAAGGCAATTTCTAATAAAGTCTCAGTACACGTTTACAGAAATGTTTGTTTTGTTCTCAATCGAAGGTCTATTAGTAGCTCATAAATGATTATTCCTAGTACTATTAATACCGTTAGGAGTAAAATTTGACTGATCGGTAAATAAAATCCTGTTGAAATGATCAGTATCTGCAATAATTCATCGACAAAAATGTAGTCGTTGATCGTACCTTACTTGTTTAAGATTTTGATTTTTTTTTGGTAAATATTAACCTGCATTGTGCAATGCTTTCCACACAGTAGTACGAGGAATTCGAAGATGCAAAGTTATTTGGCAGTGCTAAGTTTAGGACTGCATTGTATCATCTGACAAACATTATATTTTAGTTGAACAGGAACCCGTTTTTTGAATTTAGTTTTAAACAACTTAGTTTTTCCGATTTTGGTAATGTTTTTAGATGTGCGAAACGCCGATGAAATTCCAGCACGGCAGGTCCAAGAAAATGTGAC
>JARJEC010001145.1:0-19890 GCA_030264575.1 Tachinus sp. AB-2021 | reverse complement strand
TACCATTTTATAATAAATAGTTTTTGTTAAACATTTAAATACATGGTTAATAACATTCTTGAATAATATTATCCTCTTACTTTTTCTTCTATAAAAAAATTGCAAATAGTGCTTTATATTTATCTTTTACAGTAATGTTACCCCTTAAAAACATAATAAATACTCACTTGATGCATACGTAAATAACGAGCAATGCAACGCTGGCACTAGTCATCCTTATATACGAATCCTCAAACATTTGAATAACTATCCACGCAACAGCAACGGCCAAACACAAACAAGTGACTATAACTGCAGTACTGCCCCAGTGATGTGCAGTAAAACCCCTCTCCCAATCCAGCCTTGTAGTGCTTCTGACATCATAAGCGCAATTACATACTTTACATCTCAGATTATCGGTACTCGTAGATGAGCTTTCCATTAACCATCGACGCAAACAATCATGATGAACACTTGATACATCCCCTGTACAATCGCAGGGCTGTATCAAAGGATCGTGTTTATCTGAATCATAGCAAATCCAACATTCACGCTTATCAATGAAAGCATCTTCTTCGCTAACATTAAGTTCGGGATTGGGTAGATATTCGGTTTTCTGTTCTAATTTAGCCAGCAATTTTTTCGGATTGAGTATCCATAATTCGGAAGGTTGAATGCAGTTCCATAATACAGCGGGAAACCAAATGGCCACTCCGATCTCAACGACGCGGAATACAATATCGTGCCAATTGCGGGAGTTTACCGGAACTTTAGTTTTCCAAAATTCTGATAAAGTTTCAGAGAATAAAAATCCTACAATTATGATTAGCATCAGAGCTTGACTTAATAATCCAATTCGGGATTGGTGTAACTGGGAATTGTTTATTTCTGGACGTAGGTCTTCCTGCCGTAATGGTTCAGACTCTCCAGCACCGGCTATTTGAACAGGTTTTGTAACAAAACCACCCCTAACCTATAAAATTTAATTTGTCAGATATATATTTAATTAAGAAAACCACTTCAAATCACATTTAAAATTGTACACCAAACAATATCAAGCGAACAGTGCAAGGTATGATGCATACATAGAAAAAAATCAGCAGAGGGCTTCCCTCTGCTGTTCAATTTTGTAACTGCTGAAATAGGGAAAACAAATCCAAAGTGATAGTGATTTAAAGTTAAATGAAGAAAACTTTAAATCGTTACCGGCAAAATATAAAAATGTAAACAAAAATTTAAATCATCAAAAAAAGGTTATTTTAAAGCACTTTGACAGTTGCAATGTTTTAACATGTCAAAAGTGCCATCTATTGTATTGATGTCCCAATGATATTTTAAATGTGCTTAAATGATGGCAACTTTTTTTATGCACCAAACTAATTTCAATACAGTATCAAAAAAATATACAATAAATATTTGCATAGGAAGAATTACATGCCATTGTAAATTTGGCACTTACCTTAAAGAAAACTTCAACTCCATAGATGAGGAAAAATATGACGACAATGAAGAGCAACACTGCATAGCATCCGTTAAATATATGAGTATAAAAACTTCTGTCGCTTGGTGGCGGTTCTGCTAATTGTGTGGTAACAACTTCAGCCAATAAAAGACCGTAGCTGATAATGTTGAATGTAACAAAACCTAAAAATGATTTGGAAAGAAACTGGGGTTTCTCCCATCTAATGTCCCGTAAATGAAATACCTAAAATAAATATTTAAAATAATAATAAAAATATAAGAAAACAGTTGTAGTATAGTTCATTTTAAAACTAGGTAAACTTTAGAATTATTATTACTGTAAAGCTAAGATAGCAACGCCTTGCGGGCGTAGACCTGTAAAATAAATAGTGGGAAATCGTGAAACAATCGCGTGGAGTTTGGGACATGTGTACATTCACATGCAAAATTAATAAATAAATTCTAACGTCAGATTGTAAATTTATACGTATACACAATTATGATTTTTTCTAAGTTAGCGGTCAGACAATAAAAAGCTAAGCATAGGAACTAATTAGCAATGTTATAAACTTTAATTTCAAAGGTACGTGCGTTCTATATTAGCAGACTAAAATGAAGATCTAAATGAGCAAATTTGATAAACTGTTTATTTACCGGTTTCAATTCTACATTTTTTGCTTATTATTCTGTAAATCGTACGCACTGATACACAGAAGTAGCAACACGTTCCTGTGATTTTGAAATAGAGATAATATCACCATCGGCAGACTCAGATATAGCAAAGCTTATAACATTGCTATTTCGTTCCCGTGCTTGGCTTATATTATCCGATCGCCTAACGTAGAAAAATTCATAATTACATTTTATGATGTAACATGACGTTTGAAGGCAACATTAGAATTTATATATTAATTTTGCATGTCAATGTACACATCTCCCAAACTCCACACAATTGGTTCGCATTTCACACTCATTACTTTACTTGTCTACGCCCGAGAAGCGTTGCTATCTTGGCTGCACAGTACTCTCCAAATGAGGGCTACAGCAAGCGAGAGAAAAATAAGTGAAATAAGTGATACCATTTTGATTACAAATAAAAGCCTATGAAATAAGTTACAAATCTTGTAAAGTTTTCTGACATTGCTACAGAACCATTAGTACAAATTAGAATAGAAAATGAAACAATTTTATTGACTTTACTATCATTCTGCAACATCCACATACACTTTCACATTGTAATATTTCAAAAAATATTTTGTGAGGTTTATTGACATTTAGTAATGTTTTTAAATACTCTGAAAATATTTTCTGGTAATTATAGATATATTATTTTGTAAAATTTATAGTCTCGGCATATTTCACAATTTGTGGTACTTGTATTTCATCATTTTACAAATAGTTTGTGATATTTATCTTGTCTGATATTTTCCAACAATATTTAATAGTACATGACAAAGTCGGCGCAAGTTTCAAAAGTGCGAGGCTAAAAAATATTGATTGCTTATATTTGTATGTTTTTATTTATTTCTATTGATAAATAGAGAAAAATAGCAAACTAGAAGAATTAGGTAGAATAAAAGTGTGTGGCCGGGTTCCAGAAATGCTCTAAACCTTGTCACGACAATTAATAATCTTGTTACATATTCTGGAAAATTTCTTGTTTTTTTTTAATTTCACATTTACAAAATTTCTAAGCATTTCGTAAAAGTTTTGTTAAAAAATTTGTTATAGGAGAAAATCAGCAAAGTGCTTTTGCCTCTGCTTTTAAATTTGGAACTGCTCAAATGGGGAAAACCAAACCCACATGATATGTCAGAAACATAACATTTTATATATTAATAGTAACAGAGATGTCCGTTTTGTTGACTTTGTAGATTATACAAATTTAAAAAATTATCAAATTTTCTTTCTAAAACTACTTACAGCTCACCTCATACTGATTGACACTGGTCACGTGGATCTTGTTTTCCCCATTTGAACTCATCAAAAACTCCATCTATTGGTTCTTGATTTTCGCCTATTTGTCACAAGATCTACAAAGTTACGTGGCATTTATCTGCCAATTGTTTTATTTTATTTTTGCCTTTTTTTAAAATTATTTTAATGAGAATGTATTTTTTAACAATATGAATACATAGAATCGTCTATAATTTCATTTCCATTCTGATGGTATTAGTTTTGTTTCACATTCATCCCTAAGACATTTATAGAGGTGTTTATGAAATTATTAATTTTATGGCCAGCTTCACATCAGTTCAAAATTCAAACTTATTTCTACTACAACTTTGACTTTAAATTCACTCTTCCTAGTTGAAAAATGTACTATAGTAATTATTAATAAATAACTTACCTCTGCCCAAAAACAGACTATCAAGGAAGATCCAGACATGAGCAATGGATAATATGCAGATAATAGACTACTACTCCAACCATATTTAAAGTTGTCCTACAACAAAAAATATTTCAATAAGAATAACCAATTATTATGCGATTGTGGCAATAACTAGGACAGCATTAACATATCGGATATTAAATTTACAAAATCCAAAGTATGGTGTTGTCAAAATTTAGCAAATTTAATATAAAAAAACATGTATTTCTACAAGAAACTCAATTCAAATAAAAGCTTCAACAACCAATCAGGTTGTAATAAAAATAAAGAAAAAAGTTTAATAAATTACAAATTATAGGAATTAAATCTCATAAAGATAGGTAATATAATAATGTATTTAACTTTTTAACCATAGTTTCTAATGGTTGGTAGTTACTTGAGCTTGTATATAAATCCCCTTTATAAATTTATAATAAACTGAAAAGTATTATTTATTTATACAATAATAATAAAACAGTGTTCCACAAACTAAAAGCTGAAACCATTAATAAAAATATCAGTTATTTATGTATTTGAAAATTGATTTTAATTTAACTTGTACTCCTTTGAACTTAGCCCAGCCCACTTAAATACCAGTGTACAATATTTATTAATGACAAAAATTTATTATTAATCTCAATCCCATTTGAATATTTCTATATAAATACCAGCTCTCATTATTATTATATAAATCAAATAAATGATTTTGCTCAAAACATAATAATTTTTTCTGCTTTTGCTGTTTATTTATTATTTCTTAATCAGCTTAATATTGTATACACGAAATATTATTATTATACTATATATAGCTTATTACATAAGTAATCCGAATAAATAAATAATTATTTATAAATTATAACAAATGTATTAAGATGACCAGAAAATAATGCCTTTTTTTCCCATTACATTACTTGCGCAGAAATGACATTACTTTCCGATCCACCTTAATTGATATTACGTAAATTAAAGTAACATTTTGAACTATTTTATGACATGAATGAATCATTTTAAAAAATAGAAACATGTTCTTCAATTAATATTATAAAATGCTAAAAAGAGATACTTACTGGTGATAGAAAATATGCTCCTCGAAGAATACTAGCCAAAAAGGTGACAAAGTACAATAATTTTTGTGTTGTAATTCTACAAGCTCTCAACAAGGTGGGTGCCTTCAATCTCTGATACTCTGATATAATACACATCAGTAACTGCACAGCACATACAAATGCAACAAGCAAAAACACTCCACCGATGCCAGCATGGTAAGGTAAATTTGGTCCGTCACAATACTCTCCTGCAAAACGTATTTCACACAAGCATGTGCCGTTGTGGCATTCCCCACGGCCCGAACAATCATCAGTACAACTGAATCCAGACATCAGCAGTAGATGTCGAATCATTCCCGCTGCCATTCAAACTGCGTTTCTGTAAAAAGAAAAAAGCAATTGTAAGTGGAAAATTGACTATTGATTTATTAATGAAACAACTGTAGATTTACATAAGAATTTGTAAAATATGTACAGTTGTGTTGTGTGCAGTATACGTGGTCTATTTTATATATTAATTATTTATCATATTCAATCTGTTCACATCATTGGCTATTAACTGTTCCTTTCTCCAAAATCAATTGTTAAACTGAAGAATGCAAAAAAACCTTTGATTAAAAATAATTATAAAAAAGCAAGTACGTTGTGTACAGAATTACATTATTATTAATTTCTAAAACAATTATTTTAGAGATAGCTTTGTAAAACTATTCAAAATGTATTATTCCTTATGACTAGACATCGGATATAATTCGGTATAAAAAGTTTTTTAAATATTTAATATGAGATTTATGTGATTTTAATCAAAAATATGAATGAAGCTTACAAAATAACATACAAATTCTGTGTTCTTTATAATATGATAATAAAAAAAGTTTATTTAGGGTATACATCCATGTTTAAAATAGTTCAAGGCAATGATAATCTATAATAAATCATTTTAATGTTGCAATTGTAATTTTTAAATGTGTATATAAATAAAATAGTTTACTGAATTTTACTGTGTTTAATGCAAATATGGCAGCGAGGCATACAATGTTTTGTTAGCTGTCAAATCCTATAGGTTAATATACAATACACATATACCCCCTATGTCAGTAGCTTTCACTAATTTGGTTTCTATTGCAGAATAAAATGCAAATTACATCTTGATTCACGTGCTTAGATGTGTTGTGTTTTAAACTGCGCCCTACTTGTTTTTATATCATAGTGTAGTGTTACTAATAGTTACTTTTTTTAAAAAATGTTAGTGTATTTTATAAACATGACCAATTGTGCTATTGCAATCTGCAAGAACAAATATCGAGTAACAGAGGACACTATGCAAAGAATTCGATGAAACAGTAGGTTATTACATGCTGTAGAAATAACAAAATTAATATAAGAAATGGTAAGTGTGTTCTTATAATATATATTAGTAAAAACAATTATAGTTTATTTCTACCCTCAAAGTTGGAAGATAATAAATATAATATAGTAAATTATAATATTATAAACATGTCTAAAACTCAATGGTTATATAAGCTATAAGGAGCATAGGTACATCATAAGATTCAAAGAAAACTATTACGGTAAAATCTCTAGTCGTGGACAGCTCCAATAAGCAGACAACTCCTATAACCAGACACACATCTATATATTTATCTAACTTTCTTTTAAGTGGACACCTCCAATAAGCAGACAAAATGAGTTGCAACGTTAGTGCTTGCTTATCGGAGATTTCACTGTATATGATTTTTTTCGAGGAAGCTGTGATGTACATATGACATTCCGAGTAGCATATTACGTTTTTTCCGCTACCACATTTAATTTAATTTAATTAATTAATAATTTTGTATTAGTATAATTTGAAATGACAGCTAAAACTACTGACGTTTCCAAAGCAAAGCTCGCACGAGTTTATGCTGCTGACATACCAGGTATATGTGTATCGTGGGTTAATATAAATATACTGCTCAACAAATGAAGTGAACCAGTTAGTTAAGTTATTTGGCAAATGTAGTATATGTTGCATATAATGTATTTAGAAAAAAAACTGTTATACTGGGCGATGCCTATCAAACATATAGATTTTACATCTATAATTATTCTTTCGTAATTTCCTGCTATTGGTATTAGAATTTATTAAAAATTATCGATAAACAAACCACAAGATTATATTTGGCATGAGAATATAATTTTTCCATTTCAACTGATAATTATTTGAAGAATTATTATTTATTATTAAATTCATATTGACTGACTATAATTTGTCAAATATGACAAATATTATTTGAATTTGTTATGACGGACGTTTCTTATTTGTAACTATGCGGTGCGCCAAATTTTGCCGTGATAATACAATTACTTTCACTTATCAGTATGATATGAGTGGTTTTATGCAAAAATTGTATTCTCAACAATAAAACATTATATTGTATTCTGTTTTGCTATCCGTTATTATTCTGTTTTGTGATACTTTGTAAAATGATGACGCTTTAACAAAAAATTCATGCTGTTCAATGTTATGGTAAGGTGGTATACCAATAGAAAAATTTCATGATAAAATAAATATCCAGGATTTATTTTACCATGAAATTTTTCTATTGTTATCTCACAATTTGAAATCTAATTGGTTGGAAGTTATGGATTTATGGGCACCTCCTTCACCCAACTTAAGTATCTTTTACTTCTTTTTTGGGGACACATTAAATAACAAGTTTATAGAGAACCTTTGCCAAACAATGAAAGTGTTTTAAAGAACCATATAACGCCATTCAAAAGATTACATCAGAAATTATACACAAATTATTTAAAGTATTTTGGTTAAGACTGGAATTATGTGCAATGGAAGGTACGGATGTTTTTGAATAAAATTCTGGATAATTTTCTTCTTAACTAAATATGTTACAAAAACACTGTTTATTAAAATATAAGCTTTTTGTTGATTTTTATTTTTTTAATAATTTAATTTAAAACCAAGCAAAAATTTTTATAAAAAATTTAAAATTTTGACAAATTAAAAACAAAAAAATTCCTCTTGTTCGCCTAGCTTGCTACACACTGTATATAATATAATTTATAAACATAAGTGTCCTAACAAGCCATGTGTTTTATTACACAAAAACTTTTTACTTTTATTACTTTAATAGAACTTACACCATATATTATTGATTTATTATTATTATAGCAATGTGATATGTGATAATAATATGTGCAATAACAGCTTCAAGAAAAACAAAATTTAAAAACATTTTTAATCATCATACAACTAACATGTTTTTGAATATTATCAAATTATTTATGAATTTGTACGAATGGAGTTTAAAATTAACCTATATCACAATTTATATATTTATTTCCTGATCGCATGTAAATTATTATAATGAAATATGTAGATAAGAAAAAGTTAATCAAAACTAAATAAACAAATTGAAGTCAGCATTTGCATGGATAGATAACTTATTCATATATTTCAAAAATCAATAATGAAGTAAACATTGCTTCTTATTAAAGTAAAGTGTAAATTAATTATGAAACAAAATTAAAATATTTTAAAGTCTACATTTTTAAAATAATAGTAAATTTATAAGTACATATGAATCATTTAAAATGAAATATTAAATAAATTTGATCCAACAAATATAACACCACAAATTAGTAGTATAAATATTGATTTTGTACACAGTGAAATTTTACCATTTCCCGCATGCAAAATTGTAATTAGAGAGTGCTGAAGTGTAGTGGCTAGGGTTTCTGTTTCGGATATATCCGAACCGCAAAACCGCGGTTTTCTATAAAAAAACCGAAACCGAAAAGCCGCTGTAAAAACGGCGGTTTTCGGATTTTTAATGTATATAACAGAAAAAAACATTTTTTAAATTAAAATATTACTTTTATTTACAATACAAAGTACACATTTAATTCGTCGTTAATAAGCAGGGTCGTTTTTCAGCCTACGCCAACGAGGCAAAATTTTAGAAACCTTGGTTTTTATAAATATATCATCATTTTCACAAGATTTTTTATAGGCTTTTTACGATAATCAAAGTTTTTATAATTTTTTAGTTTTTAGTTTTTTATTTTTAAAAAATTCAATTTTTTTATAAATTTAATTGATTCGTAGAGTTTTTCATCAACTTTCACATAATATTTTTTATAAAACTACGAGTAATCAATATTTTTCAAGAATTTCGTAGTTTAAAAAAAATTACAATTATCATAATTTTATAGTGATTTTTATAGTTATTTAACAATATTTTCACAGGTTTTATTAGATTTCAGTAGCTTTTATTCGATTTTCAGATCTCTATAGTTTTCATCCTAGTTTTGCTTTTTAAAAATGTTTACAGTTTTACATACTTTTAGTTTTTTTTTTAATATTGTAACGATGGTTTATTTTCGTGAGAAAAACAGCTCATAGGACTTGTATGTTTTTTTAAATTTTTATCTTAATATAATGAACGTTTCGGGGAACTCTGAAGATTAAAATAAAAAAATACACAAATCCTCTCAGCCGTTAAATTGAAGGTTAATATTTTCAATTTAATTGTCATTACATTGATAAGATATATACAATTTTCATAACCTGCAATGAACATTATTAATAAAACTACAATTTTATTGATTATTATAATATAATCAACAACATTTTTTGACTTTGACTTCATTAATAACATTTCTATTCACACGAAAATTAAATTAAAAACTGGGGCCCAATGGGGCAGGTATGACAAACAAAGTTTAAAAATAGCAATCAAACAATTATTATAATCATATTTGATATGTTAATTTATTGTTATTAGCATATTGTCTGTCATAGAAAAACAATTGAATCTTAAACTCCTTTAAAGTACAAAAATATAACTGAACATGTAATAATAAATAGTATTATTTATTTACTCAATTTATTATTCATTTATACATGAATTATTTATTATTTTATTTATGTATATCAGCCTACAGTGTGACTTATGACTTTATAACTCATACATAGCATTATAAAATTGGTTTTTCATATCTATACAGTAGCAATAACCGTTTTAAAAATTTATGTGATCTTAATCTATGGTGACCACTTTCATGAGATGCCAATCTTGGAGATACCAAACAAGAGCAGGGGTTATAATAAAAATTGGCTAGCAAAAAAGTAAAAAACAAAACAATTTAATAAAATAAATAAGATTCTCATAAAATATAATCTGTTATAAAAAATAAGAATAAATAATACATATTTTTTTTCAAATTTGCATCATTACTAGACCAAGTAAGCACCCGTTTGGTTTCGTTACTGAGAATCGTAGATGCATTACTAAGTTAGCGTATTTTATTTTTCTGGTATTTACGCCACTGATAAACAGGGTGATCCTCCTAAGAAAGATCAGTCATTTTTTGGAGTTATCCTTGAACTTAGAGATTTGAGTTTTGGAGGGAGGGATATCGACCATTAAAGCTTTAAAATTGCAGATTTACAATTACAGTGAAATCTCCATTAAGCAGACACTGATGGTGCAACTAATTTTATCCACTTATTGAAGGTGTCCGCTTAAAAGTCAGATAAATATATGGATGTGTACCGGTGCATTCTAGACTGTCCGGTAATAGGAGTTGTCCGCAACTAGAGATTTCACTGTAACAGATTGTGTTTTGTTCCCTAATAATAAAATTTTAATCATAAATAGTGTAATTATAATATTTAACATATTTATTTTAAACGAAAAGCCAAAAAAATGCACAAAATATTATTATTTATACTAATTTAGTGAATTTTAAATTAAAATTAATTATTAAAATCTGAATATCACCAGCCACCTTATTAAATTTAAATTTAAAAGTACAAATATTTTGTTAAATATTTTTTTTTGTAATAACTCATTTTATAGGTTGAAAAACACCCGGTATATTTATTACATTATTTATATGTTTACACATACATTTATTAAAACTCTATGGAAACCCCATAAATTTGTATTTACATGTTATTAGTTGTTATTCTGTTGCAAAGGTGTTAAATTGATTTAACATCGTCGCAACCATTTAACATGTTCAAGACCAGTAAACAACTTGAACATATTAACCAATCATCTCCTTGTATCGCCAGTAAAAACCCATTTATCTTGTTAATATTGTAAAATACTGTAAAATAATTTATAGTATATATATTTTCTTTATTTGAGTGTAGTAAAAAATTTGAATTAAATATATTTTTAGAATAAACGTTGTTATATGCAATTTAGAATTTGGCAAGACAAAGGTAAATCAAAAGTTGGCTCATGTATATACATAGATATATTATTCTTAAAAATAATTTGACAATTTTGCAACAACGCACAAAATTGCTGCAATATTATAATGACATCATTTATTACATACAAATTACATAAAACTTCCATTAACAATAATAACATATGTCAGTCAGTACCAAATGAAAATAGTGGGGTATGTTGCAAAACTTTATATAAAAGTTTTTCTTTTAACTTATATATACAGGCTGTCCTGCAAGTAAGGAGCCATGGAGTAAGTGGAGATAGTAGACATTAAAATATACAGTTTTAACTAACCTGTCTTAGTAAAATATTACTTATTTATTATTACTTGTTATGCATGACACATACATACACTCATGCTAACATACATACAAATTTTTTTCTAAAAACCATCTAGATTGCTTAGGGGTTCTCAAAATGTATAATTTCCATTAAAATCTCGATTTCAAAATTTTGAGGTGAGACCTATACTTTTCCTTTAGGAAGAAAGAATAATTTACCTTGTTGATCTCGCTATCTCATATTGTTTCTGAGACATGTATAGCAACCTCAAGAGAACTTTTAGCAGCTAAAGATTAAAGAGCATTAATTTGTGCGTCGAATGAATATAATTATCAAATTAGCCCGAATATAATGCAACCACAAATATTACACGATCTATACCTGAAATAAATCAATTTCTATTTTGAGGGAGACATCTTTTGACATACAGTTCACATGTCTGCCACTTTCCCCCTTACCTCCAACAAGCATCTTTTGTGACGGCTCATTTCAAATATCAGAATTGCAGTGGCGTACATTTTGCTTTTTTTAAATTTTTTTCATTTCAATTTTTAAATTTTTTTACTATGTGTCTGACACATGTCAACAATATGTCAAATAAAGTTCTCTTCAATATAAAAACTGACATGTTTCTGGGTTTTCAAAAGTTTTGCTAATTTTATGTTAATTTAAAAAAAAATAATTAAAAATTAAAAAATGCACAGATAAATTACTGACATTAAGACCTCATTTGAAAGAGGTGTCACAAATGTTAAAAAAATTTTAAAGGCGCTTATTGGAAGGGAGGGGGGTGACAAACATGTCAACTGTATGTCAAAAGATGACTCCTATAATATGAAAATTGGCATGTTTCAGGGGTTTTAAATGTTTTGCCTATTTCATATTATTTTAAGAAATAATTTTTTCAGACTGCATATTTAAACATTAAAAAAAAAACAAAAATTGGCACCGCTGAATTACTGATACAAAGATCTTTCAAATTTTGTTTGTTGGAGGAGCGAGGTAAAGTGACACACATGCCAACTGTATATCAAAAGATGTCCCCCTCAAAATAGAAATTGATGTGTTCTGGCATTTTTTTGTTTTGTCGTGATTTTCTGATATATACAGGATGGATACTTTTGAAAAAAATACTCTTGTATAACAAAAATTTATTTGGTAAATTTTGATTTTTTTAATTCATTTTTGAATTACTTGAACAATCATAAATGTTGCTTAAATCATTACTACTTAATGCATCAGTTATGGATAAACAGTACCTGAGATAAACAAAAAGTTGTAGCTATGTTGCACTCATGTGAAATGAGAACACGGCTTAGACCTCGAATATAACCCAAATGTCTTTTTCAGAAAAATATTTGGAATAAAAAGTATCGTGTTATATTTAGGCTAATACAACACTTAATTATTAAATCAAGTGGTAAGATTGTTAAACACAATAAAAAACAACAAGATTTCCTAAATTTGATACACTAGTGAACATACATAACCATAACAACTGATTGAATTATGTTATAATTTTGTCACGTTTTATATAAACGATTTAAGGTCTTAATGCATTAAAAGAGATATATAATTGATCAATTTTCTGATAAAAAATTATGTATTAAAATCAGTTAAACTTCGTTTATTTTTATTTGTTAAAGACCCGTTTCAAGGTCAGTAACACTGACATTCCTAATACTGACAATATTACATCAGGGAGTCTATTCTGATCTCGGTGACTTTTGTCACCCATTTAAAAAAAACTCTATTCTGATGTGTATGACTTTTCCCATCGGTGACAAATTACGAAGAAAAACTGGTGAACTTTTACAGATAGAAATGCATCAGTGAAATGTGACAGTTTGCGTGAGTTTTGCAGTTCATAAGTTTGTATTGATCTACAAACCCAGTATGTGCTTTTTCAGAGGTTTCATTTAAATTAATTTTTGCAAAATCATGCGTATTACGCTTTTATTGCTTGCAACAATTTTTACCGTTTATTTTTATTAATTTTATAGGTTAGGTTTGGTCCATAACTAGGATGTTTTACTCATTCGGCAAGATTTGAACAGAAATGAAGAAATTATTGGAGACAATTTAGAAGAAGAAAAAGGTAATTAATGAAATAAATAAATAAATAGTAATTTCATTGTGGATTCTCACTCCAATATACATTGATATTATTTTGGATATTCGGATACGTGTAATTATTTTATTTTCAATATGATATACTATAATTTTATTTATTTTTGACATTGCTGTTGTAAGAAGCAGGTACGAATACATAAAACGCAGGTGGTGAAGCAGCAAACAAAATCACACATTAATTGAGGAGTGTATGTGCATTATATTGTAAAATAATTACATGTATTTTATAATAAAAAAAATGTTTATTTATTATATTATTTCATCAGATTTTTTTATTTACATGAATTCTATAAGTGTATTTGCTTTAAGCAATTTAAAAAATAATTTCTTTAAAGTTACCTTTTTCATATTTTACTGCTTATTTTATTGCACCACATAGCATAGGACATTAAGGGACTTTAAATTTTATCGGCATATTTTAGGAATTAAGCCTTCATAATCTTGCTTAGGGGTTTAAAAGAACCCATAGGTTCCCTTATGAGAACAAAAAATCCTGAAAATTTAAATTTGGCATTGAATATGCTTACAAATAATTTACAATTTGATGTAAAAATAAAAATCTCAATCGGCATACAATATACAATATGGAATCTTGAGCGTCAACAAAACAATAATTTTAATAAACCACAATTTCAAATTTAAAAATTCCCACGTAATTATCAATATCCAAATACTAATAACTTTTATAGGAACACAAACAGTAATGTGTTTAGGCCGAATCCAAATGCGGTATTCCCTAAACCTGTTCCAATGAGCGGTATAACACAACATATTGTGCAGCTGAGAAATTATCAAAATAATAGATTTAAACCAACTTTGCCAGTAAATCACAAATCACATAATATAAATGAGCCACAAATAGAATTTCCGGAAGAGAAAACTTTAATACAAAATAATAAACCTGAACCTGATCCTTTATATGTGTCGTAAGAAATAATTCAGATGAAGAAAGAAATCTGAAAATCGTTAGACCAGTGGTAGTTGAAAAATTAGACAATAATGTATATTCTATAATTTATTATGATGTCCTTCGGATTTATTTCAGGAAAGATTTATTGTGTAAAAAAACACAAATGGCTTCTTTGGACAATTTTTATTTTAAATTATGCAACTAAGACGTACGTTTCGGATCCAACTGAATCCATCTTGAGCGCTACAAAAGTAAATTAAAAATCAAAATCCAATACATGTGAATTAAAAATTACAACAGAAAAAAATAATATTATGAAAATAATAATAAATGAAAATTATTGAGAAAAAAGAAAAAACAAACAAAACGGTTTTGTGTTTTTTTTTCTGTTGTTATTTTTATTCACTTGTTGGATTTTGATTTTTAATTTACTATTGTAGCGGTGAAGATGGATCCTAAATGTCTTGGTTGCATAATTTGAAATTAAAATTATCCAAAGAAGCCATGTGATTTTTTTACACAAGAAACCTTTCTAGAAATAATGCATATTGTTCCTTTCCAAATTTTAATAATTATCAGTCCAAAAATTTAAGTTTAGATTTATCAAAAATCGAAACAAATCATTTGAACTTCAAAGAAAAAATTGCAATAACAAACTTAGTAAAAAAATATTCCTATCTTAGCGTCTGGTTTCCGCCAAATCGAGATGTAGGTAGGTGATATCGAGAAAATAGCATTCAATACCAAAGACGGGCATTTCAAACTTCAACACAATTTAAAGATTATTGTCAGGCATGGAGAAAACCATACGAGAAAACATAAGATGTTATTTGTTGGTAATATTTACATCATCTTTTTATTATAAATATGGCACATTTCATATTTTCTCTAAAAAGCCATGTTATTGGTTGTCATCTCATAAGCATTTTATAAGCTATAGCCTATTTATTTTAATAAAACAAAATCGAATTTTAGGTGGGAAAATACGGTGTTATGATTGGTAATCTTTTTAAACCACTAATGTCACATATTCCAGGCCTACCATCGGTTTCTCACTGATGACTTTGTCATTGCACCATGAGATGGGAATATAATCTCACCAAAAACGGTGACTTTTACTTATACCACTTGATTTTTATCTAATTATGTCATATATCAATAAAATCATAGAAAATCATACACGCTTTTGCTGACTAAAGTCACCGATGAGAAAAGTCACCAAGATCAGAATAGACTCCCAGTATCACATTATTCATTATAAACATTACATCATTCCATGAGTACTAGACCTATGTATAAAATATTGACAGTATTATTGATTGTGTACAATAATACTGTCAATATTTTGATATAATGATCGTGTCAGGGGAATTTTAAACTGACAAAAGTATAGCAACTTAAATATAAAATAAACTTCCATTGTAAAAAATTATTATCAATAAAGCAAAAATTATATTCCAATGCAAAATATAGTCTTGTGATTTGGTTATTAATATACTTATTCTAATATGACCACCTTTGAAAACTTTAACATTTTGTATTTTTCTTGTTATTAGAATTTGCAACTTAGAAAAAATTATTTGATATTACACAAACATGTTATGATAATATAACTCCTGCAACCACATCCTATTAATAATAGCACATAATATATTCTGGGATAATTTTTTATTTATATTTTACATCATTGTCATTAGTAAGCCTATGGCTTATGATGGTAATAATACTGATAATAAATAATTGTTTAGAATTCTGTGCAATTGCAAATAATCCAAATAGAATTCAAAAATATATGTAGCCCTAAAATAGTTTGGTATTCTATGACAAAGCAGACGACAAATAAAACACAAGTTTATATAATGACAGTTAAGAGTAAGTAAGTATAACAATATTTATTATGCAATCAATATTAATAACAGTCATTAAATACTTTCTAATGCATATACTTTGTCTAAAAAAAACATTTGCATCAAAACAAAAACAGTTGAAACCACTACCAAAAACAATTGAATTTCATAAAAAGTGGAACAATTTTGCAATTGCCACATATAAAGAGGAAGCATTATATTAATAATAGACAGGAAGTAAATAGTTGCTAGTATTATTCCTCTCCCTAAACTAACATTCATTTTCAGCTAGTAACATTTATGCTGTAAACATACATTTCATTACCAATTGATTATTGACGTTGATGTTTATGTCTACAAGCAAATTAAATTATAAACATCATTCATCCACCAATTAATTGAATTAATTGATTGTATGAGCAATGACAATAAGTTAAATTGTCAAAAATATGTTGCTACCCTTTGTCATTGCTATTATATTGTTGACAACTTATTATTGTGCAAGAAATCAATAGCCTTAAATGTTATCAATATTTATTAAGTTTATTATTTAGTTCTCTTTACAGATATCATAAGTATAAGGAAACAGATATATAAATAAAGATGACCTTTGCTTTTTCCTTTTAATGCAAATTATTTGTAAAGGATATTATTTATTATTTATGCGCAACAATGATACCACAAGCAGTAAATTATTGTCAGTTCATTGTGTAACATACAATCTTGACTTGACCCATTGTTTTAAGAATTTCGCACATGCAATGATCTAATTATAGACGGTTTACCTGAAATCTGTGGCGAATTGAAAAACACGGCAGATATTCCAGTCCACTGCAGCGATAACTGAAACGATTTTGTAGGCGCCACTTTAACTAACATTATTTTGACAGCAACAATGGAACGAACTGACTGCTGTCTACGCCATTTTGAGCGAGCGAGCACCTCACAAACACAGTCAACAGCTGACTATTTGCTGACTGACCCGGAGACCGATTTAGAGGTGGCAGGTGGCGCCATCGCTGGATAATATTATTAACAAACGTGTTGCAGGAATTATTTTTTAGGATATTGATGTTTTCTGACATATATGGCTTCGCGGCAGTGTTGTTAACCCCTACTGATTTATCCCTAGATCTAAGAATTTTTAAATGTCAGTCCGAATTTTCGGAGTATCAATTTCTACGTTTTTTTTCGGGTTTTTCAGTATTATATGCATTTTTCAAAATATCTATAAAAATATAGTTTAACTTTTGAGCAACAGATGTCGCTGCGCTGGACACATTATTACCAGTTTTAAAAACAACAGCAACATGTTTGCTTGCTCGTTGACATTAAGATTATATAACAATTATATAAAGTAATATAATACAATTAATTATTAATTACATCAATTATATTATACAATTACATCATTAAATTTTAAATTTGCCGCCAAAATCTTCAGACTTCTGTAAGCTACAGATTTCTATGAATTTGGAGAGTGGCCGTTTGCTACGGATTTCTACGGATTTTCGATCAGCTGTATACGGATATTTTTATTCGGAAAGTTAACAACACTGCGGCACGGGGCGGTGTGGTATGGTTTTATTTCCACAAAATAATTATACACATAACTGGGTACAGGCCAGGGCAACACTACAAGTCTAGTCTAGGTTATTCTTTAACCGCTATCTAGCTAGTGTTATATTTTCACGTCTAACTTAAAAAATAAACATCCTCAGGCCCTAGTTGAACTTCATACTTATGTTAGTAACCACGCCAACCGTCAAAATAGTAAAATTTGTGAAATTTTAACGATTTTTTCAGATAGCGGTATCAGATACCGGTAAATAGCATAATAGGTTCGACCAATACATTTTTCATATGTTAATATTTTCTCGTTATGTATTTAATTTTTAGTGCTTTTTGTTAAATAAAGACATGTTGCCCATCTCAAATAAGACCAGATGAGATGACCCAATATTTAAAAAAACGTGCTTTTTAAGTCACTATAATTTGAACAGAAACACTTTTTTGTTTGTAGGGAATGTGAATAGCCAATCTGTTTAAAACACATAGAAAGAGTTGTAATACGTGTGTAAAGAAAAAAAAAGATATAGTTTATTTTGTTAATTGTTCAAATATTTTGTGTTTATCGATTTTAATTTTGTATGATAATTTTTTTGTAAAAAAATCACTAAATAAAACTCTATAGTAAATGTGTTATAATATATATAAAATAAACGACATAAAGTATAGCGATATCTCATACCGACATGTAGCGATTAAGTAAGCGATATTGTTCATGGTAGCGTTTAAAGGTTATCTATGCTATTAGTTGATCACTGGAATTCCCATTGACGCCCAATGAGAGTTCTTCAGGAGATTTTTCAAAAACAGGGCCGCTTTTTAGCATAGATTCCTGAAAGATTCGTAGGGCGTCATAGGCCAACGAGACCATGACCTGCTTATACTAGAGATCCGATCGCCTTCCATAGTTGCTTTTTTAGTATAGTGACAATAAAGAGCGTCGCACATCTCGCAGATCGGCCCTGCGGTACGCGGCTCTCGTCATTTTATTATACATGTTCGCGGGTCGGTAATTACTTGTTTTTGTAGAAAAATTTATAAAAATTTATAAATTTATCAAAGCTTTTTGGGAATAAATGTTGAAAAATTACTTTAAAAGTTAATGAATTTAAGTATTTTTAAAAAAGGTATGTGAAATTTTTACGAGACTTGTTAAAATTGTATAAAATTTATTGATATTATTTGTAGAATTTCATTTGCATTTGTAAAATATCCATACAGTTTTAAAAAATTAAATAGAAATATGCTCTGTTTTGCAAGACGAAGTGGCCACTATGGGTTGGTATGCCAGGAATAGAATAGAGTCGGAAATTCAATCCAACAGACTCTCAACAGGCATTATATTTATGTTATGTTTATAATATGACGTAAATATGACGCCATTTAGATATATAAAATTAACCTAACTTAAAGACGTAAAATTGACGTAACTTAAGGACGTAAAACTGATGTCAGTTAGTGACGTAAAGTGGACGTAGGAACTGGTATTTTTTTCAATAAACTTATTATCAAATTTTCATTGAATAAAGTGTTTTTTGCCTGACTGTTTAGACCACAAAATGCAGGCCGAAATGACGATTTAGAAGCCCTCGGGCCTAAATATAATATTCGCGGAAAATGGGTAGGTTGGGCACCGAACAAGTCGTGTCATATCCTAAAATCTGACAATAGTCACGGGAGCATCATTTTTAACGGAGAAACAATTTAATTAGTAGAGCTAATTATTAGTTTGCAGTTACAATAAAAATGGGTCAAGGCGATGAGAATCTAATCGAATGCTTTCCTCCAGAGATACATCAAATTGCGTTCAATGTGAGTAACAATTTACCACCGGCCAAATGAAGAGAATAATACGAATAAAAACAACAACTTGTTTTGCAAGTGGAAGGAATTGAAAAAAGCAAAAAAATACGGTAATTGTAGTCTATTTAGCTAAAAGAAGCAAAATAATAGATAGTGTGATTCAGAGCGGTCAGATTTCTAATGATTTAAATCATTTTTGACTTAAATCGTTTAATTTTAAATCATTTTTTATATCTTGATATAA
>JARJEC010001141.1:0-11641 GCA_030264575.1 Tachinus sp. AB-2021 | reverse complement strand
TTGCTTAAAACTTCTCCTCCAATCCAACAAAGTTTTCTTGTTTGTCACGAGATATGGGTGATTTTTTATATTTTGGCTGTTTGTGATTGGATTTTTATTTTCTTTTTAAAAAATGTTTAGAAAAATATTTTATATAACTTTTGTATGAAACTTTTTCATAACTTTCTGAGCGAAAGTGCTACAACGTTTTTAGGCGATGGTTTTTAAATATTTTTTATCTGTTTTTTCTATAATATTTATGAAAAAATAATCTGCACACAAAAGTTGTAGAGGCAACAATTTCCCAAAAGTTATATATGAAAAAAAAAAAGAAATTTTGTGCCGCATAAACAGAAGCCGCCGTTGCCAACCCCGTTATTAAAATATTTAGTTAAGAGTTGAATTTGTTTTTTATTACATAATTGATCATTAAAAACAAGTTTCTTATTGTTTTTAATTATTTATTCATTTAATTTACATTTTTTTGTGTATCCTCCTCCGTTTATCTAAGCTATTTAATCAATAATAAAAGCGATTCTGGATTAGTCACACAGTGTATTGTTGCGTACTACAATTAACGTTGATATAAAATAAATGAGTATTTAGGCCTTAGTGCGGATATTTATTCGAGGGGATTGAAAATATAAGTCTCTCAAAAGATTTCGTGACATTAAAGTTGTAGACTATAAGTTTTACTTCAACATTTTTTGGTAACTTCAATAATGTCGCTTTTAATATTGATTAAATAACTCATCCTTAAATAAAAAGTAAAGAGAATAAACAAAAAATGTAAATTAAATTAATAAATAATTTATAACAATAATAAACTTTGTCTCAATGATGAATTATTCAAATTCCGAAGTTAAAAAAAATCGAATTTGGCTCTTACTTATGATAATTTGAAAAGGGGGCTTTCTGTGGTGAAAAAAAATTCATATATAACCTGTAGTGAATCGTAGGAACTATAACCGCTTTTTGGCTTGTAGCACTTTTCTATGGAAACTTTAATCCAACCAATAGCAGTAGAGATATAAAAATCACTTCTATCTTGCGACGCATAATAAAATTTTGATAAATTTTTGCGTTTCTGGGCTGGGTCGGTCGGTAGGTAGGCCGCTGGGTGGGTGCGTGGATCGGTAGCAAAAGCCACGCTTTGTGAGCCAAATTTATTCTTATACTCAGCTAGTTTAGAAATATATTTAATGACAATTGCAATCTTTTCAAATACAATAACAGTATTCCTTAAGTTTATATGTACAGGTGAAACTTTTCAATTTAATTTGTTTCTTAACCAACCCCAATAACCAGTGAAGAGAGTTCTATTATATTTTATTTAACAATATTATTTTTATATGTAAATACATGCAATGTCATTGATTGTTTCCACAAACAGCTGTTTAGAAAATAGACGTTCATATTTAAACAATACTTTAATACTACTAAGTTAAAAGATACAATATTAGTTTGTTAAGTGCATATTGTTAATGCTATACTACAAATTTTCAACTTAGATCCTTCTCGAAGGAGAACAGAGTGAACACGCCTTCTTTAGGCATGAAGGATAAATGCAGATATTTATAAAAATCTCCGAGATAAACAATATTAACGTTGTAACAAGATCAAAGCAACATCGGTCATAACAGTCATTGATTATTCGAAATCGTGTAGTGTATTTTCAAAAAGAACGAAAGGGTGGTTGTGTTATTCTGTTGTATTTTTAAAATAGTTTGATTAAACAATATTTTTTCAATTTTTGATCAAAAATAAAAATAAAAATGTTTTTCTTACAACTCCGTATTTTTTACGGGAGTATTTTTCATTAATATGTATAGTGTTTTGTCTTGATCCAAGGAAGCTTTATTTACACCTAATTATAATTCATTCAACAACAAATTTTAATTGAAATGTAAGAATGCAATCTTAACTAGCAAGCCATCTTTAACGTCACGTGTTTGGAGGTATGCACACCAATCCAAGGCATTGAGAAGTGCAATCTTAATCAGTAGATATCGGATTATATGCACTATCGAAATGTTAAAATATGCATACAAATATGCACAATAAAATGCCAAAATATGCACTATCAAAAAAGAAACAATAGTTTCAGATCGAGTTTTATTATTCAATTAAAACAATTTTTAGACTGAATCTATATCGTAAACAAACTTTTAATTCTTTTTATTATCAATATGGTTATAAAAGAATTCGTGTATTTTGTACACTTCATTCATTTTTCTTTTCATCAAATACACATAAATTACGTAATCAATATTAAAAAATCAACTTTCTATGCCAAATTATGCACACTAAACAGGAAAGTACAATAATATGCAATAATGCATTTTTATTTGCAAACATGTAAATGCATAAAATCCGATGTCCAGTAATCAGCATTTATACGACTGTACGTATACGAAATAATTCATTCTGTATAAATAAAAAGGATCTGTAAATATTACATCATAAAATAAACTAGTTGTCTAAGACATAATGTACTTAATATTTATATAATTATTGTGTTATGTCAAAGTAAATGAATTGAAAAGGAAAACAATGGACAAACCGGCGATAATATAATAATGATGTACACAAACTTTTTTACTATTTATCTCATAAATATTATGCAATATAAAAAAATTAAACGCAATTTTGTAATAAGTAAATTATAAAGTATTGGTACGAGTAGTGTTTATTTAAGTAATTTTACGTATTTTATCAATTAGCACATTATAAACCTTAAAACTCAAGTTGAAAATAGTATATATTTCATGTGTTAACTATTTCTAATGGTTGTATAATATAATTATAGATTATATAATTTTTGACGATCCTGGCAAAAAATGCAAACAAATAAATATCTTGCTTTCATATAAATTGCATTATAATAACGTTATTGAATTTCTTCGCGGTATTTATCATTTGCACTCAAAACAAATTGAAATGTATTATTTGTTGCATTTGATAACCGCATTTGAACATTAGTGAAAATTAAACTGTATATATTTATTAATATTAATATATTTGTTTTATTATATTTGAAATATTGAAATTTTGAGACTTAGTAGAATTAGAAAAATGGTATTGTTAATTTAGATTAACAATAGAAGATGTAATTAGTTTTGCGGCTCTTGACTTGTTATAGTTTATTTAATCATTAATTGAATATTAATTGGGTTTTAAACCAGAATTAAAAAGTATCAGAATCAATATATGATGTAGCAAAAAATGTGGCAATATTCTGTATGTCTTGACTCTAGTGATTTTAGTTTTTCCATGTTTTTCTACCACATTTAATAAATCTGCCATTTTTTAAAACATAATTAGGGTCTGTTTCTTACTATCTAGATTTGTTGTTATTGAACCGAAGCCTTTTAACTGATAAATCGATGCTGGTAAAAGGCAAAGAAAAATTAACATTTAGTGCCAAAAAATAATATATTTAATAATTTCTTCTTTTATCCTAATCGATTATTTTTATGTTTAGTATAAATCAATTATTTCTCTTAATTTTGTTATACCGGTTGAAAAACATGCATGGTACAAAAAATTGTTTGGAATGTGGTGTAATGGTCTCTCTCATTTTTATTGCAGATTGGATTCTGTGGAAAATATATAGCGCTGCAATCGACTAAAAACAAAATTGCAAACGGTACGGTACGCCTTGGTTGCAGTGTTAAACGTTACGTATTTTTCCAGTAGAATCAGAAACCGCAATAAAAAAAATTGGGTTGTCTTAATATAAAGAAAAGTCACTTTTTATTGTAGATTCTGATTCTTAGGTAAACAATACGTAACTTTTGTACGTACACTTTTCTCGTTGCATGATACTTGGCACTGTGACTATTATTGGTTGGTTTATCAAGATGCACATACGACCCGGGCCACCATGGCAGTTCTAACAACCATTTTTTCGAACGCATTATTTCCAGAAACGTAGATTTTACACTTGTCTCTGCGTTCACCAAATTTAACGCAAGATTTCTTTCCATTCCTAATGTTTAGGTCAATAAACCAACCACAATTCTCCAAATGAAATAACTTATTTAAGACAGAATTCTGCTATAAAAACGTTTAAAATAAAAAATGGCCTCCTCTTAACGTAATGAAATTTTTTAAACTTAAACACAATAAATCATAATTAAATTTGCAAACCGAAGCGTCCACTATCCAGTAAGGCTAAAAAGGGAGATCCATAAAATACTCATAATTAGAGACCGGATTTCTAGCATGTATGCTTACGCTAAATATTTTAGCATCTATAAAATGTCTTTAAATGTCCACGATTTAGATAAAAATAATCACTTAAAAATCAAGTTTTTTTATGTTTTATTCTCATTCAGAGCTTTTTTTATGACATATTTGGCTAACACAAAAAATATTTAAAAAAAATATTTTTTAGGTCAAAACAAATTATTTAGCACAATATTTTAAGTTCACCAATCGTTTGACTAACACAACAACATTCTTTTTGATTCAACGGTTTCTGTGGCTTGACACGTTACTGTCTAGTTTGTCGCAAAAGGCAAAATTTGATTTAACTTTATACGTACCAGGGAAAGTGATACGTTGATACTCAACCCAAGAACACATTTTTTAAGACAATAACTTGTCTTGCAAAGCAGGTAATGTCGTTTGCTAAATCAATTAAAATAATTGGTAATTTTAAAGATGACCTATGTGCTGTTCTAGGATTGATTGGTCAAAAAGTAAAATAGAAATCAGAGAGTAATTTTAAAGGTTTTCAAATTTTACATAAAATTTCAATATCAATTTTTACATAGATCTGGCTATTATAGCAACATTTAAATTCTTCAAAAATAGCAACGTTGAAAAAGTTTTTCAACTTACAAAAACAATAGAAGGCAACATTTTACAATAGAATATTTAGAACATTTAATAATTTACTTTTTTGACAAGACTACTTTATTGGCCTGCTATAAAACGGAATTTGGATTTTATTCTACTTTTTAATTTGGAATTATAGACAAAAGATATTTCCTTAATACGTTTGATCTGATGTAATAATACTATGATTATGTATTCACGTTTGTAAAATAATATTTTTTATTACAAATATCATAATTCTCATAACGTACATATTTTTTACCTATAAAGTTTTTGTGGTTTTTTTAAAGTTTTATCTTATTTTTTTCTTGCATTTTTTAATTTGTAAGTAAAAAAAATTGTTTTTGTTGTCCTGCAAAGAAAGTGACTATTAGTGATTAATTGTCAGCCTGTAGAAGCACAAGCATATAATATTCTATCCCGCTCCCGCTTATTGGACATTGGTTCGATTTCTCTTCTTTGATCGCTCGTGTTATCAATGTGTGGATCTTTTTATCAATTCGAAGAATTTGAATGGCTTGGCATTATTGTAGTTCCCGAACTGTTCCTGTCGGAACTCAATAAGTTTGGACTACGCAAGTAACAAGTCAATGATCTACTTACCAATAAACAATTTGGATACAAAAAATAATTGTAGTGCGAATGTTAAAAAATGTGTAGATCGAAATAAATGAGATGATAATTAAAAACATTTTAGACTTTGTTTAGGCTGCAGTATGAGTACAGTGCGTTTATTAAATTATAATACTTGTCTGCACTGTGTAATTTATAATATCAAAAGTTGTACAGTTTATTAAAATACGTCATTTTATTTGCTACAATTTTAAATTCAGCCAATCTAATGCCACATGTCAATAAACTGTACAATATTTGATATAATATATTATCAGACGGGCAATATAATTTGTAGTCAATGCAAAAGCTAATTTTATTGTTAAAGAAATACAGACAAAATTATATAATTTCAGTACGAGTACTTCCTCGTAAACGCATAGCATAATAAACAATTACAAATTGCGGATGTGAAATGTTAAATTTTAAAGTGCATTAAATAAATACATACGATGTAAGAATATTGCCATTCACATTTTCTTTAAATTCAATTAAAGATCAATTATTAATTAACATATGATCATCATTATCATTGTCAAGAGAAATTACATTCTCTTGGCAATGATAATGATGCCCAGAAATATTTTTTTAAATACAACAAATAATTACCACATATTAAAATTAACAGTAACTATCGATTTCTTAAATTGTTAATTAAAAACTAGATTTCTTTATTTAGTTAATGATATGATGTAATTTGTATAAATTAAAATGTTTAATCTGTTATTATTAAATTACTTAAAGATTGATCAAAGTAGTCGGCATGCAATTATCAATAAACTTTTACACAGTTACGACATTAAATATCATTTATAATTTTTTTAAATTTAATTTTTGCTAGTTAACATCATTTATAGTTGTAAAACTAGTTTGATGAAGCTAATTTTAATTTGATAAAATAAACACTCATTATATTTATTTTAGTAATTTTTACAAAATGTAAAATCAAATTAGAGTAAAATGAACTACTCGGTTTATACTCGGGACACTATTATTCGGGGTAATTTTTCTTTTTTCTTTTTTTCAATAAGGGTAGATCTCTTGATATCCCTAAAAATCGAGTTAAAATAAAACTTCCAAAACTGCTCAATTTTTATTGTGAAATAATCTTTTCACATTCTTTTGACACGTGCCGATTTTTGCTCCCCTTCATCGACCATCCATGGGATGATCCACTTTCTGAGACTTATTTAAAAGGTCTCTGTATATTTTTATTTAACAATTTTATTTGAAATGTGCTGTCTGACATTTTTGTTTTTCTTGTCAAATAATATGAAATAACATTTACTTGTTTTGTGGTTACTTTGTGAAAATTTATTTTAATTAATTAAAATTTCAATAAATTATTTTTTTTACATTATATATCAGTAAAAAAAATACAAATATTGCCATGTTTTTGCATCAAATGCCATTGTCAAAGTTAATAAATATAATAATAAACAATTTATAATTATAAGAGTTTTTGTTTAATGAATTTTATAATTAGCAAGCGGAGAGTGGTTAGATTTTGCTCATTCGGCAAAGGATTTAAATATATATATGCTTGAAAAAATCATGTAAACATATGATCGACATCGATTAGTTGTGGAGTTATAATACTTTAAAGTTTTTATTTTAACATTACGTATTAACAAGTTTAGAAATTAAAGGATAAGTTTTTTACTTTTCTGAGTAAAAAGGGTATAAAGAACAATAAGCTACATAAACGACGCACTGAAGAGTTTTAAAGTATTCTATTTAACTGCGTTCGTGTTGTGATTTTAACAAAGAAACTTTAAATGGGATGATCCACCTTGTGACACATCATTTGAAAGGTCTGTATATCAATAATAATTCAGATGTCCCGATGTTACCTTTAAAATAAAAATTATATTTTTAAAAAACTATTTTGTTTACATCATATTAATTTAAAAAAAGATAAGACAGGGAATATGCAGTCTTATCTTTAAAAATAAAAATTTCAACAGTTGAATAACCGACATAGACTTTTCAAACGAGATGTCACAAATGAGTCATTATATTTAAAAAAAGGTGCTCGTTTTAGAATTAGCAAACTGTCACACATGTCAGCAGTGTTTAAAAAATTATGAGTTTCGGGAGTTTTTGTTTTGCCCAGATTTTCAGGAGGATAGGGATAGTATAAAATTATGTTGTGTGTACTTAATTAAATTACAAAGAAATCCACGATCAGCATTTATATATATATATATATATAACTTTTAATTAAACATTCAATTTGGCATATACTGGGTGTTTTTTTTTCCAAAAATTTGTACTCTGGATATCTCAGAAAATTGGAAGAAAACTTTTACAATATAGACACGTATAACATATAGTTGACATATCTGTCACTTTTTCCTTCTTCTCTAACAAGTACCTTTGAAAATGTTTTAAAAGAGATTACCCACTTGCTGACTCTATATTTAAAAAGTTTTTATGTCAGGAATTATAAATATATACTGTGTTTTTTATTTTTTTAAATGTATGCAGTCTGAGATATTTATTTTTCAAAATAATTTGAAATAAGAGAAACATTTAAAAACCCTGAAACACATCAATTTTTTAAACGGATTAACCTACTTGTGACACCAATTTGAATGGCGTAGATTTAAAAAAAAAATTATTTTTAATTTTTTTTGTATTTAACAACATGTCAACATTATGTTAATAGATATAATCTTCAATATGAAAATTGACGTGTTTTTGGGTTTTCAAATGTTTTGTTAATTTTATATTAATTTGGAAAAAAAGTACAGACTACATATTTAGGAAAAAAAAAATCAAAATGCTTAAATAAATTACTGACATTGAGACCTTTCAAATGAGGTGTGACAAGTTATTCCGTTTAAAAAATTTGAAAGGTGCTTTTTAGAATGAAGGGGGAAAGTAAAAATTTATTTAATTTTCCTTCCGTATTTATAAAAACGCTCGTACCTATACAAAATAATTTTTATACACGCCAGGGAAAAAATAAAATTCAAACAGCCATTCAAAGGCTGAATGGAGCATTTTGTTAAACATATGTGCTCATTCCTAACCAGACCGCTCAATCATAACAATCAAAACGATCCTCGACAAAATTGTTGAACCCACATGCTTCACTTTCTCACCAGAAATGCACTTCATTATAACAATAAACAAAATAATTTTAATTCTGTTTTATTCGAACTAATAAAAAAGCTGTTTGGCGAGTTCTTTGAATTTTGTTTTTTCCTTGTTTTATAAAATGATATATTTATATATTATGCATAACACAAAACCTTTGTTTTTTATCTCTATTTAATTAATTGCGCATGCCTATTTTATGTCACTGGGCATACCAATATTATTTTTTCATTTTGTTTTATATAACATGTTTTGTCTTTTTAGTTATTTAAGAGCTGATGAAGGAGGCAGGTTTCGCCTTCGAAACGTTCTCAATAAAGGAACGAGTTATTAATTTGCTTGAAATTATTTCCCAACAGTCCCGAATTGGAATAAAAGTAAGAAGAATAAAATACTTTTTCGAAATTATGCATTAGGTTTTTCAATCAAATTTTATTGTTATTATTATTATATTATCATATTACATAAATAATTTTTGCAACCGAAATACGATAACGAATTATAAATAATTTGTAAAATTATTGTATAGCCCCTAGTTAATTGTCATTGTCGCACGTGATTCGTTGATAACGCATATCAGAAATAATCCAATTGTGCATTTATTTACAGTGTATTAAGGCATTTCACTAGGAGGAGAAAATATATAATTGTATACATTTACTTCAAATGTTAATGCAAGATGCTGTTGGAACTCGGATATACACAGACTTTCCTTTTCAACTAAACATTTTTCAAATTAATCCCAAGAATTAGCCTTCCTTTCGACGCCTTTACGTACATTAGTCTATTATTATAATTAACGCAAATAGATTAATTATACCCATTTTATATGGACAATAAGATGATTGAAATCTTTAACTGGTATTTATAAGATATTTAACTCCTACATTATGCGATTACAGAATTATGCAAAAGTTTCGGAACGGTAAACTATTAGATAATACAACACTTAAAAAAAGAGTTGATTATTATTTTTGGTATCTGGAAAGTTCATCGACTTGAATTTACCGATGGAAAGTTCACCGGTAACAATTCACCGACCCGAAAATTCACCGACTGAAAAGTTCACAGACTGAAAAATTCACTGACCAGCAATTCATCGACTGGAAAGTTTACATTCTACAATTTTATACAAAGAAATTTTGTTACATTTGTATTATATTTCAATTTAAACTGTTTTGCCTATATTGTATCTATATTATATAACAAAATAAATTAAGGTGATTAAATTTTTGATTTTTAATAATATGTTATAATTGTAAGTAAAATTGTAGAACTGGTAAACGATAAATCTAACAAATTAATTACAATAGCCAAAAAAATGAAAATATTGCAGGTTGAGTACAAGTAATTGCAGAGCGACGCGTAGCGAGTTTGTTTTTATCACTGTATCATGATGACCAGGTAATTGGTCGAAGCTAGTCTGGTTTAATAAATAATTTTTGTATCATTTAATTTAATATATATATATATATATATATATATATATATAAAGTTGTTTTAATTATTAAAATACACTATCACATAGTAATGGCAACCATCATTCAACCACATTTTTTATTATTGAAGTAAAACGAACGGTTATTTAAAGTCAAATTTAGCGTCAAGCAAATAAATCTTAATGCCACCCATTAATTTTATATCTTCTCTCTTTTTTCAAATGCATTAAACATTAAACTTTGACGCGATGGCTGGAATTTGGATGGAGCATCGTGAATATTGATGAATATTTTTTGCCAAATTAATTAATAATATTAATTGTCAGTGTAGGATATATACAAATTGGTTTAATTTGAGTGTGCTTAAACACGATCTGATATTAGATTTGTCAAAATAACCCGAAATAAAATGTAAATATATTAGATAGCGTTGCTTATCAAAATATTATGATATTTAATTTTATTTTAGTAGTAGTATTTGTATTTGTTGGTTTTTTTTCTAACTGGCTATCGACTTCGAGGTCCATTAGCAGTGTTATGTTGTGTTTTAAGTTAAGGCTTGTTACTCAAGAAATTTGCCTCCGATATGTGGATCACCATTAATTATTTCCCAATGGCGAATGGCGCCGGTAGGTGGGACTTGAGATCATCTAAGGGCTAACCGTGCCTAACGTTGCTTATGAAAGCAAGACTATTAGTATGGTATTTATATTAAAACCAATTGAAAATTGTGTTTATCTTTTGTCTGTCAAATTTTTAGTAGTACATATTGACAATGAGTTAAAGAGGAATGAACATGGAGATTTCGTAGAAAAAAAGCTCAGTTCTAACATTATAGTTCTGAGAAATTTATCCTCTTCTGCCTCAAATCGTATATTACGAACAGCGTATTTTGCCATAGTTAATACTTATTACACATATGGATTATTAGTTTGGGGACATTCTGTAATCAGGCATAGATTTTTTTGCTGCAAAGAAGAGTAATACGTATTATAGGAGAGATAAGATTCTCGGTAGACTGTAAAGCGGAATTTATAAAGCAATGTATACTAACATTTTCTTGTTGGTGTAAAAGACTGTGTTAAATATGTACACAAAATTGACAAAATTAAATCACAACTATGAGACAAGAACAACATCTAATATGTATTCTAATGGATTGCCCATAGACAAATATATACAAATAGACTGACAACTCCATATAAACGTCTCAGACTGTTTCTGAGGGCTACAAGGGATATTCCACGGAACTAAAATATTGAGTGGCGGGATATTCAAAACATATTAAATTATTAGTTTTTATTGTTTGTATTCATATTGTTTTTATACATAAAAATACGTTAGTAAAAGTATTTTTTAATATATAAACAATATCAATATTATATTAATATTATTCAAAATAAAATACAAATACTTTAAAATTAATATATTAAATTTAAATTTGCAGAAAATTAAATACATTGTATACAACAAAATATATAACAAACTACAATAAATATTATTATTCATTAACATAAGATTTTTTTGTTAAAGAAGTTTATTTAAAAATAATACTATTTTAAATAAACGTTTTCATTTATTACATTTAAATTATGAGAAATGTTTTTAATATGAAAACATTATACATGCGCAATAGAAAAACTCCTTGTAACAAATAAACT
>JARJEC010001128.1:0-21680 GCA_030264575.1 Tachinus sp. AB-2021 | reverse complement strand
TGTCTGTCTGTCTGTCTGTCTGTCTGTCTGTCTGTCTGTCTGTCTGTCTGTCTGTCTGTCTGTCTGTCTGTCTGTCCGTCCGTCCGTCCGTCCGTCCGTCCGTCCGTCCGTCCGTCTACCAGTCCGTCCATTTGTCCGTGAATATATAATGAAAGTACGCTCTAGTTATGCTGCCGAATACTTCGTTTAAATTGGTTAAGTTGGCAACAAGTGGTGGTCAATATTCCTTCAAAAATCGTCATAAACGGCCCCGATTTAAACAAAATAACAAATGAATAAAGATAGTTAATCGTATAAATTGAATTAAATTAGTTTAAGATCGATATTTTAATAAATAACTTATAAAAACCCGTTATCAATGTCAAAAAGAAGAATTTTGTAAATTTACAAGAAAAATATAAAATTTATTACAAATTTTTTTATAAACAAATTTGTAGTTCTCTAAAATCTGCAAATTTTGATTTTTGCTTCATTAAAAAATTCCAAAACACAAAAAGATACGAATTTATTACTTTTCTTCCTATAAGAAATAATAAAAACCAATAAATGGCGCTTTTGGTATGCCGAAAAACAGATCCCACGTGATCAGTGGCAGTCAGTGTCAAAATCCGGAAAATATAAAATATATATAAAAATTATATAAAATCGGAGCAAGCGAACATGTTGAACAGACCGACTGGAACCATCGTTGGTTTTATATTAATCTCTACCAACATTCTACTTATCCTAATGAAATAAAAATGATTATTTTTGAAGAACTGATGTCAAAAAAATATATTGTTGTGGGAAAAGTTTTAGTACGCATTGCGACCTCTAGTTTACTTTAGTTTAGTTACATCCACATCCAGGTTTTTTTTTTATTTTTCGAACAATGAACATGTTTAGATCCTACAAAAAAAAAAATCTTAGAAATAAAGAAGAATTATATTATCACAAATATGATAAAATACTAGAATTCTAAAAGAAACAGTTGAACAAAGTTTTCTCTAAAATTAAATGTCAGGAAAAGATACTGACTACGTTACTGAATTCTACGTAAAAAATAAGGTGTGTTAGTCCTGTTTCAATAACTTAAGAAATAAACCAAATAAAGGCCACTAACTAAAAATTATAGAAAAAAAAACTACCATTAAACGTATCTCGCAAAATTGGATCAAAACATCCTTATCAGAATTCATCTAGTATTTTTAGTTCCCAAGCCTATACTAACGTCCAAATTTGGCCTCGGTGTATATAAACCTGTGTAAATTTTATTAAATCCTACAAAACTTACTTACGCCTAACTCAAGCAAAGAATAGAGTGTCGATGTATATTTACTATACCCGCCAAAAAAATCTGAGATATAAAATATTCTATTATAAATACGACAAATAATTCATTATTAAAAACGGTGTTATTATTTCTAATTTAAACAGATTCTGTCATTATTCAATTTTATGGACAAGATACCTCAGTTGATCGTGTTTGTATTATTGTGATGTCTTTGCGACTAGTGGAAAAAAATCAAGTAATAATTGATTATTTTAAAGATTATCCCTTTAGAACAGCTATGAGAGCCAAACAAAAAAAATTTTCAGATTCGCATAAAACATGTATTATGACGCTTAAAAACCTCTAATTTCTGCTGCTATTAATTTTACTAACGGATGCTTATAAAGAAAGACTTCGTAAATTTGCTCAAAAATACGTCAATGGTGACAAAGAGTTTGGGAATAACGCAATTTATTTGTACAAAAAACCTTTAAGTCCTATCACAATGAGTATACCAATATTAGAATATAATAAAAGAAACACAAGGATGTGGGGCGTTTCTCAATGAACTTTTGTTTATGGACCATGAGTTTGTTGGCATAGAAATTAAAGATTTACTGGTCATCTTTGTGCAACAATATTAGAAAATATTATGCTACCATCGGTAACTACAGTATTCATTGATCTTATTTTTCAACACGATAACTGCCCCGTGCATACGTTGACCATTGTTTCTAAGTCTCTGCAACATTATGCAATGGTTGTACTCACATGGTCTGCAAACAACCAAGATCTTAATCCGATTAAGAATGCATGGCATTTTTAATAATAAAGTTATAGCAGAGTCCCTTACTTTTCTTTAATATAGCAGAGTAATTGATATCCATGGTCGTGTCATAAAATATATAATGTAATATTTAGAAAAATGTGATTTCATCGTAATATTGTCATAATGTAATAAGTTAACGTAATTTTACAATTTTTAGCTCTATAAAATATTAATAATAAGAAATAGTTTGTTTGATTAGCGCTAATTTTCTTTAAGTTACCATAAAAATATATAGTAAAATAAATTGTTTAAAGCTCCGGTTACTATTCTAGAATATCCCAAAATGGTATGTGTAGAGTTAACTACTAATAATTATTTTTCGGACAGAGTACATACTTGTACTGTGTTGAGTTAGTTAGATAAAATAACATAATTGACATGTGGTTAATTCATATTGTTGTTTAAACGACATATTTTTATTAGTAAAACTTGTAATCCTCCTGTATAAACGACTACAGAAACATGCAATTATTACAAGTATACAAGTATTTTTATTAAAGTGGTAATCATTTGTTAATAATAAAAACAGTTATGCATTTTCTATTAAAATTGCATTTTACCAATTTTTATTGACATTTGAGAAAGTCTATGTGTGACTATTTAATGAAATTCCGCTAGAAACTTTAATTAATCGTAGATCACTTTAACAAATTGATGTATAGGGAGACTAGCATCAAGATGAGATATTCTGGCGGGTTACGATTAAAATTTGAACATCATTTTTAAGGGGCCACATACATCATGCATTATACATTATATATTTAATGAAAACAATGTAGGTATAGATGGACATATGGAGCTATGTAATTGCATTTCACTGACTATTCCTGTGATACTACCAATACATGAATAATAACAAAACATGCGGTGATATTTTTCTGACGTTGCCATCACAAAACCAGCACTTGACAGGTTTATTGCTTGGTCTAAACATCATTTAAATTCGAACGCTGTGTCATCTCTAAAACTTGCTCTTACATTCTTTTCATACGAATTCTTTCTGAATAAATGCATGTTTATCTAAATACAATGCCACATCATAATTTTATTATTCATAAGAACTGCATTTCGAAATATTTATGCTGAATTTCATTAAACGTAGCGTCGTTGAAAGAGAATCGGAGAATCGGCTTGTTCTATTCGAGAAATGTGCAAATTGAATAACTTAGAAAGGCGAGACAGAACAATTCTGATATTATTGTGTCAGTACAGTTCCATAAAAATATTTTTATAAAATTATTTTAACTTTGTACAAATCTTATCTAATAATATTAACAACTTAAATAACATGTAATTAAGATTTTTGAAATTAAAATTAATAAAATTACAAAAAATTATATATATTATATTTTTTTATTATATAATAGTTACAAATAAAATTATTTTTTCTTATATCTCAAGAATAACAACAAAATAACATTGAATATTTTATTCTTTCATTTAAAAAAAAACATGTAGTCAGATTAATATTGTAATTATTAATAATTGAACGTAATTTAAAGTAAATGATTTTGAAATTATTTATATTATTTTCTATGTATTATGACTATGTGTGACTTTAATGAAATAGAGCCCAACAGGTGTTAAACATCTTTTCGCGGACATGAACAGAGTCATTAGGTGGTCGTAATACTAAAACAAGCGTTTAAAATTCTCATCTTTAGCATAATAGTTTTCTGTGCAACATTTAAATGCATTGATAACATAGCATCTACCAGTAAGGCCCACCTTTAGCTGACAGTAGGCAAGATTACATTTCCAAATTATGACCTTGCGCAATTTCAGTTACTCTTGTTGAACTGGATGAGCTAATCATTTTAACCAATTTAAAAGATTTGGTATGTAAATTTATAAGTAGGCTATTTATTATGCAAAATTAATTCTTCTATAGATTTAGACTTTTCCCATTGTTTTGTTTTTAGACGCTTGATGCGTTTGTTGCCTTCTATACTAACAATAGTTGAACGTTCACGTTTCTTAAATGTCAAAGAATTATAATAAGTGAGCAAAATTGAATTGTATTGACACAATATTCTGTTTTTTTAGCAAATTTAGCTTTAAATCTGGTTACATTAATTCATTTTGACTTAAATTCCTATTTGAAGTAGCATATATATTATATATATATATATATATATATATATATATATATATATATTTAAAGACTCGAGGACACTTGGCATTTTTAAATTTGGTTTCTTAAATAAATAAATTGATCGTCAATTTTATTTAATGTTACAGAGTAAACATTGTTTAAGTGTTATAAACTTGTTGTCCTCATTAACTATGAATTAAGACAAAAATCGCAAAATTTTTAAATGCACTATAAATATACCCTAATTACACATTGCAACCGTGCAAAACAAAATTGCTGAATCGGGCTAAATACACTACTATAAGTTTACTTATTTCTAATAATCACTATGCACAAGATTTATCAATAGTAACTCCAAAACATTATTTCTTATATATAATATTTTTTCAAAATTCAATATATACCTGGAAGCTCCATGACAAAAATTAATATTTAGAACAATTTTAAAAACAAAATATAGCTTTAAACGATCACTTAATAAATTGCTATAAATACAGCACAACAGACGTTCTCGAAAACGTACTTTTCATCACTACAGCAAAGGAACAAAAGGGGTTGTATAGTCTTGATACAAACAAACATTATTTAAATGTTATTTTGTTTTCAAGATTTTAATTATATATTATATTGCGCCTGTGTTGTCGCATAAAAAATAGATAAAGTAAAAATACAATTATGTTCTAAGATCATTACATTATTTTGTTATAAAATTCACAAAAACACTACAGCATTAAAATTTTAATAAAATAATAACGATCAAAAATCGAAATAGACCCATGTTTATAATTTTATTTAAAATGATTTCCTGCTGGGCATCTTGTAGGACAATAAATATTAACTTAAACATTTGCCTAAAAGCCGTCCATAAAAAAACATATCTTGAATTGAAAGTATATTCGAAAACAAATATATAAACTGTATGTTTCCAATGAACTAAATTGTATACAATAAAATAAAATGCGAACTTATTTAATTCTCTGTAATATATATATATATATATATATATATATATATATATATATATATACAGCAAATCGTTTTGTTTTTGGCTGGATTTGTTTGTGGTAGTATGTAGTTGCTACAAAACTGTTGAGTTTGCAATATGCAGCCGAGGAATAAGTCAGATCGACGACAAGAGTAAACTAGTTCCGTGCTGACAGGCGGACTGCTGGCTCGGCGTTGTCACCGCTGGTCCGAGCGCTACAAAACTTCATCTAATTGGATGCTGGCCCGATATAATATAGATTTATGTTCAGTTTTAGGCTAAAACTGGATCCAGTGTGATTTGTGGAGCGGTTACTTGACTATAGCATCGTTGTTTCACCCATTATTTATATAGATATGTATAGAAATATTTACCTGACCATACGGGCTAAACAGAGGTTAGTCTCAAAACTTTTAAGAGCCTGGGAATGCACGCGGTAGCATTAAAATTGCACGCTTTTTCTCTTCAAGTCCTCGTCATATCTGCCAGTTATGACTATCTGCAACACGGACACGTGTTGTCTTTTAGATCGCTTGAGAACGATATCGACGGCGGGGCGCATAACTCGTCACAACAATGGTTCGAAAAACACATGCCGACCAACTTGTTTTCATATCACCTTGATGCATCCTCGCATGAATTATTTATTTTGCACGGATCTACGCCGACTGGAATGTGAATCTCGAACACCTCTACAAAGAGCCCACCAGGAGTTGGAGACTTCTTCGCGCACATGAACGGCATCATTAGGTGGTCGTAATACCGAAACAAGCGTTTAAAATTCTCATCTTTACAAATCATTATGCGGCCAATATATGTATTATCGTTGTGGCGGATTTCCAATGATCCTTCGGACAAGGATTTTTATGGACATGGATCATAACCAGAGCCGGAGATCAAAGGCCAAGAAATCGTACTTGGCGGGCATAATAAGTGTGTGTAACGCGGAATGGATCTAACAAGCTCACAGTAAGACCGCTTATTAGCGAAACCATTCGGCAAACGACTGTACCGGTGACAGTTTGATTGCAGCATCCATGTGCATGAGCATCTGCCGCCATACAAAACACTTAAATTATGTATTACCATACATACACACAGACACACGCACGCTCACACATACACAAAAACTATTCAAGTATTCATACCCACTTATAAGGAATCATTCTAATTGAGGTCTTTGCGATTATTGTTGTCGCACTCCGCATTTTGTTTTTGTTATATCTATTTAAACATGCAAGACAACTAATTGCGATCTAAGTAATCATTTTATTTAATAATTAAACTGCATTTACATTTAAGTATCAATATATTGATATCAGATATTTTATAGAACATATATTAAATAATAATTGCTATCTAAATATATTAAAATTAAATATAAAAAAAATATTTTTATATATTACTTATTTAATTAGAAAAAAAAATTAATTAGCACTCTCTAACATAATGACATCTCTAGGAACAGACAACTCCAATAAAAGAACAATTTTTGCACTGTCAAAAATGCATAAAATTAATTATATCTAAAATACCGTCGAATAGATCTAATAATGTTTGCTTTAAATATCTCCAATAAGTGGCTATTAAAAAAAAATTCCATGACGCATAATTATGAAAAATAAAGTCAGTTTTATCTTCAATGTTTGATTTTAATAGGATTTAGAACTTATCAAAAAAAAAAAGAAATAAAATCAAAATATTTGGACTTGGAAATTGTTTTTAGCATTGATTCAAATCATTGTCTTATTAATAATATATTTTCAGAAGAATTATTTTTACAAAAAGAAAACAGAATATATAAAAAGAATATTTATAGGTACCTCAAAAAAATATAAAATACTGAGAAAAAAAAAATTAAATGTAAAATTTAATTAATTTTAGTTGTAAATTCTTGTCACTTTTACTACTTAGCTTTTACTCGAGTAAAAATTGACATTCAAAAATTGCCTAGGTAAGGAAAAATTTTGTTGAGTATTTTTTTTTAATATTGTTTTATAATTATAGTTGAACTTGGAGAAGCATGCAATGTAGTTTTTATTAATATAAAGTTTCTTTTGAAAAATAAGTGGTATACATATTTATCACCACGGGTATGAAGAAAAAGTATAAATTTTTTAAATATTTATTGTAATGTGTAAAACTAAGTATGGAGTAGACCATTGTATTCACTTGGTGTTTTAGAACAAGCCGCTTGTACAATCTTTATATTTCTATATCAACGAACAACGTGGGTGCAATCTTCGGGTTTATAATAATTTTATAAAAAATGCACTGATGTTTTGTTTTCCACTCCAAAACCAACAATTGTATGTTTCTTGAATATCAATCAAATCCTCGTTGTAATTGCAAGTTAATTTAAAATTTTGCTAAATTTTGTCAAAATATATTCACAGTTCCAATGACATGTATTCTTCAAAGCATCAAAATATAATCGGTGATACTTTATCTAAATGAATCTATCCGTTAGGCTATTGACATTTTTCTATCTAGGTCTATACATATATATATATATATATATAACTCAAAGTTTAGACAATAACCAGATTTGTCACAAAGCATCTAAACTTTACAGCCACGTTTAAAAGCCTATACTTTTAGGCATGTATTGTTTTTATATTCTTCTTTTAAATTTTATCATAAATTTGTCTACTGCAAGTACTTTTTTAAGTAACAAACAAATTTTTGAACAAACGTTTAAGATGATCTAATTTTGGTTACGCTCTATACAGTTTGTCAGATTTTTCCGAATCACGACTTTGTATTGCAACATTATCATTCAATTGTAAATGTCTAAGTAACCATCAACATTTTTTGATATAATTAGAGAACAGTTGGAAACAGAAGACCAATAGTCCTTATTTCAAATTAATTCAACTTATTTAGTTTCAAGAAATGCTTTTCTTAAATGTGTCTAAAATTTTTTTTTATTTTTAAAAAGAATATTTTGAAAAAAAAACATAACTTTTTGTTTATTTGTTTATGTCACAAAAATGCACAATGACTGTAGTTTTTCTCGATTTTAATTTTTTTAATTTTTTTTAGTAATTAAATAATAAAACCAAAAACAAAAAAATTATTTTTTTTTTTTATAATTAAAAAATTATTAAATAAAATGTTTGAAAATGAAAATAAGGCCTTTATGTAAAAATATAATAAGAACCGAGTTAAAGATATTATATTTTAATTTAATTTATTTGGCCACGTTAAGAAACGCATAATTCAAATAGATACGCACATTGAAACCATGTACGGTTTTGATACATTTCCGTACATTTCTTATTTTAATTACCTGATTACTACAAGTAAAAATTGCATGGAGCAACGACGAGCAAAGCAAAACAGTATTATTGAAGTAAATTGTTTATAGTAGTCGGAGCTTGTGACAAAAAAGTGCACTAGTTTTGGAAAGGCTAATACTTTCAGATCAGACTGTATTTTGGAGATATAAAACTACTGTAAAGACAGCACGCCAGATGTTGGAGCACTTGATGGTGGCTCGCTTGGGTAGGTGTAATTGATATCCAAAAACTGTTTTAGAAAAGCTAAAATTGGCTAATATCTCAAATTAATTTATTAAATTCATTCAAACAAATAGTCAGACACAGTATTAATAAAACCCATTCAGTCAACAGCCAAAAGAAGTCCTGATAAATTGATATTCCAAAACGTTTGTAATTGTCTTGTGATTTCAATAATCCTTAGGTGGCCAATAATTATTGTGAATCACAACATGTATATTTTTTAATTTTTTAAGTAAATTAATGTTTTATATCTTTTTAATTATTTTATATTTTTTTAAAATAGAAATTACTTATTTAATGTTATATAACATCTAAAATCATGTGAAAAACTAAATGCTCTTTATAACAGCACATGGTGAGTTCTTCTAAAGAGTGCAACTCTTGATTTTAAACTTTTATATCAGTGTTTATCATTTAATTGCTGAATGGGTATTGCAGACTGTTTCTTAACATATATTTTGTAGACACTTAAGAAAATACTTTTTTAAATTTCATAAAAATTTTTCTTTACAAAATAATTTTATCTGTTACTCCTGAAAAATTAACTACTTTATGTGACGTTTTAAATAAACGACTCAATTGGTGTTGTAGATCATTTTGTTACTATCTTTATATTTTTTTTACAGGAAGGGTGTATAATCACTCAGTGTGACTTTTATTACTTACGGTAGCTGTAACGCGTAAATAAATTTTTTATTTTGCTGCTTCAATGCAATGCGGAAATCACGTAGATGCACTGATGCATTTTTAGAGCAAAGCAATTTTATTTGCTTTTGATAGTAGTAATTTCAATTGATTGTAAACATTTTTATTAACAAAAATAATTATTAATATATATATATATATATATATATATATATATATATATATATATATATTAATAATATAAAAATAACTTATTTTTTATATTTTAAAAATATAAAAATAACTAAAAACAAAGATTCTCACACATAGAAATTAATATAAAGGATACCGCTAACGTCGTCTATTGCTAGATGAAAGTTCCACTAATATTGAAATAAATTCTACTGCACTAGCGGATGCAAGATTTAAATGGGGAAACGCGCTGTGACGTTTTAATGTGTAATCACAGACTAGTGCGATTTTACAATTATAAAATCAATTTGTAATGTACGATTTTAATCATCACTTCCAAGGCATATTTGCGATGTCTATACAATGGTATACGGGGTATCCCGAAAATTCCGCGTTGGTCAAATATCTCGAAAAATACACATCAAATTGCAAAAACAATAATTACGTCTTTTTACTATTTTAAAAAACGCTACCCAATGATACTAAACTTAACTTTTCAACCCTATCACCATTATGGGTTGAGGGTAACTTTGGAAATAAATAGAAACCGCCATTTGCTGCGTGATAAGGATGTAATCGACAAAAAAATTGAGTTTAAAAACAATACTATTTGGTTGCAGTGCCATCTATCAGACAACAAAAAAGTGTTAAATATAAAACGTTACGTTTTTTCTTCCGTAGAATAAGAATCTGCAATAAAATTGATAATTTTAGAAAAGTAAAATCATAAATATATTTGATAAATTTAACTCAACTTCTAGTAAAACATTAGCTGCCAACAACACTTTAGAAGAAAAAAAAAACATCAAAAGGAAGAAAACAAGCATTTTGACAAACAAGATCAGATGATCAAAGAAATCTATTATATCTAAATACTAAAGAAAAATGAACAAATAGTAATAAAAATTTTAAAGAAGAAAAAGAAGCTGTTTATAAAAGATGGAAATATAATTAATATAAAATACAAAAACAAAATATGCACTAATATACAATATTTTTGTTGATAAATACATAATTTTAACCAAAAAAATTCAAAATTCTTAAAATTGCAAAAACAATCCTCTTTCTCTGGGATTTAAAATGAAGACAAAATTTATGTGTGGATAGAAACAAACTACATCTATGTATTTACTAAAGATGATCTAAAATTGAAATCTAAAAAAAAACAAAATTAAATATGGAATGTATAATATTCCTTTGCAATTAATAAATTTGAAAAAGCAGTTAAAATGTACCAAGAGAAAACTTTTTGAATTAATGAATTATTATATATTTATTCATTAATAAATACATGTTCTTAAAAACAAAATTAATATTAATAAGATAGAATAAGAGAAAAATAAATACATAAATAAAAGGAAAAATAAAGCAATATGCCTACTAAATATCGGTAGTAAACTATTAGGACAAATAACTAAATTAAGATTAAATTTAAAAAAACGAAAATAAATTATCAAATTGTCAATAAAAATATGAATTAAAAAATAGTTAATACTAAATTTCTTAAACAAAAAAAAGTTAAAAAATAATATTGTGATAAAAATATTATGAAATAATTAAACAATTAAAAAGTTAAAGTTAGCAACTTTTTAGAACACATAATTATTATAGTATGTAATAAAAAAGATAAATGTAAGAGATGAAATTGATATACCGTATGTACTCCTACAGCAATCAGTCATATGACTAATCCTTTAAAACATCATTTCTATTTAAATTTTAACATATTATAAAATCAAAGGTGTAGAAATCACAAGTGCCGATAATGGTACCACGATATTAGTAACTGACAAATTGAAAAAAAGAATTGTAGACAAAATAAAGTCTACGTCTTATAATAAATATAAAACTAAGAAATTCTTTTGAAAGTTATATTTCTATGGTAGTCAAAAACTAACTAATTTAAAAATATTGTATGAAGAAAAATAAAGATACTAAAAATTAAATTACATTTTTTCAAAAATAAAATTTAAATTTCTTTCCAGTACAAAAAGGTTCAAATTGTTCTGATATATGGTTTTGTTGATTTTTAAATATACGATTTAGATCCGGCTTAAGAAAATTAAAGTAGTTTATTTCGATTCTTGTTCCGGGTCGGATTTGATCCGAGTTTCGCGCTTTAAATAAATTAAGCAGAACACCCGGCTTATAACAAATGTGTCTAAAAGATTTAGCATTAGTAATACATTTAATATTAAATATAACTTAAGATATAGACGTGACAAATTTATTCAACAAATTTGAATACACATTTACGCATGCGCATGTGAGCGTACGCATGTGTCTGATTTAGCAGCGTTTGGTTATTTTTCACCGAACACACTTTTTACAACAAACACACTTTAGCCGTTCGGAATTGATACGTATGTTTATTATGGTGTAATGTGCGCATACACCGACGCCACGTAACTATTACACCGCACCGCTCCTTCATCTCACCGAATCGTTTTCCGAAAGCAGCTTTTGACGTTAATAGCTGCTCCAGCTTCTACCCCACAGAACGCATGCGTATTACTACAAAATTTAAGAATTTAGCTTTGAAGTATTAAGATCTTTCGAGGCCAAATCTTAAAGACACGGCCAATGTTAAGATATTCTAGAGTTTAGTATTTAACTGGCTAATGTAAAATCTAAATTTATTTCTAATACTAAATTGTTTGAATAAATTCAGCATTATTTTGGTTCCTATTAAAACTTTAATCAATTTGTACTATTTTTTACATTTTTCCAAATATGATTTTATTCTTAAGCGATTTTTTATTTTTGAAATTCAATATGTTATAATAATCTATATTTACATTAATGCCAAACAAACATATGGCATTATAATAAATTAATTATATTACAACTTTTATATTAAACTTATTATGTAAAAGGTTTCTTAAGAGCGCCGGGCGGCGGTGAAACACACGATATAAACATATAGTATGTATATTTATTTCCGAGAAGAGAGATCGTTGTAATTTCAAATTATATTCCACATAAACTATAAATTTGATTATACGAGACATCTAAAGATGAACAGGGATATAAATTAAATTATTATATATAGCGGATAGAATGTATAGAGGTTGCCGCAGAAAAGTAGCAGTAGCATAGTATTCCGTTGGAACGGATCCATAATAGAATGAGCCTGTATGACAGCTATCGTCATATCAGTTGTATAGATTTATGTTTTCTTTCTTCTGCTGCTATTAATATTTCCATAATGATATTATGTATCTGTCATCACGACTGCACATGTTGTCCTTTTGCGGTCGCCGCCTGCCATTCCTCGTGTACCCAAATATCATAGAATTAACATTTGCATGTCCGGAGACGCTTGTCTCGCCTGACATATTTATTGGTGCACATCTCGAGACATTGTAGCAAGTATTCAAAAAAGAAACCCTTTATTGTTATGTCATGAAATGATTTACATTGACAAAAAATACAATAAAATTAGCATACAAAATTACATTATAACGCAATATCAAAACTTAAAATAAACGGAACATTATTAATAAAAATATCAACCTGTTTAATTTATATAAAGTAAGTTATTGTTTCGTAATTACTATTCTTTTTGGTGTTTACTGTTTGGCAACCAATTTAATACTTTAATTAAATTTAATTAAAATTCGCTTTGAAGAAAATCAAAACGTTAAGTTTATTGTAATATTTATATTTAAGAAACAAAAAATATATTATATATCTGAAAAATAACATAAAAGTATCAAATTATAAAAAGTGTGTTTTTTAACTTCTTTAGTCGACTACAGCGTTATCTATCACACAATAAAACAGAGGGTTCTATTTAAGATTTCAAAGCCCCGGCCCACGTTCTGAGAGTGGCCTTGGAAAATCGAGTTTAGTATCGTTGGATAGCTTTTTGGAAAATATTAAAAAGGCGCCATTGTTGTTTCTATACTATGAAGAGTATTTCTCGAGATATGTTACCCAAGCGAGACTTTCTGTATAGTATTCTGATTAAAAATCGTAGTACAAGTACAAGTACAATTGCAGATTTAGATAGTACCCACGTTAAAATGATGTCATTTTTATAGAAACTTTTTTTATAAAATGCTATAATTGGTATTTTTTAAGATAGTTCACAATAAATAATTGATTTTTATCACAAATGTTTAAATATTTAATAAAATAGTCATAATCTTAAAAAAAATTAAAATTTGAAATTTGGTATATGTATTATATGATTATTAAATAGTAAAATTTTATATTTTTGCTACCTATTACTTTAAGCAACGTCTTGTAGTTATCTGGTACAGTCAAATGTATTTGTGTAGTCTATAAAACACTAGTATATGTCATTTTCTTGCTCTCTGTACTTTTACAGTAGAGCCAATGGTTCTTAACCTAACACAAAAATCTAGTTACTGCTTATTTAGGTCAGGTTCACATTTTTTATGTGTGTTATTATTTATTACTTCCAGGAACACCTGACTCATCAGGCCGAATAAGCAATATTCTTTACATTTTTGAGCACCAGATTGTTTAGCAATGAATACAAACGTTGATTTTTACTAGTCTTAGGAAATATAACCCTACTTATACAAGGTTAGATGAAATACCAGTAAAAATGATCAAGTACAACGTCAACAAATTGTGTCTACCTCTTGCTCAAATAACCAATAAATCCGTAAAGTTGCGACAATTCCTTGATATTTTAAAATTGGCAAAAGATTTTCTAATTTACAAAAAAATTAGTACTTACAGTTATAAATAATTACAGGCCCGTATCATTACTTAGTGTATTTTTAAAAATATTAGAGTGCGCTGTAACCAAAAAATTTTCTTCATTTTTATCTAAGTATAATATATTGGCAGACAACATGGATTTAGATTATCAAAATCTACAAAATCCGCTACAGCTGAATTAGTCCAATGCATTCATGATAAAATTAATCTTAAAGAACTGCTTATTGCAATTTTCTTCGATTTAACTAAGGCGTATGATTCTCTTAAATCTATATTTATTTTATCTAAGTTGTATAACATGGGCATTCGCGGTAATATGAATAATTGAGTACGTAGTTACTTGCAAATAAGAAAACTAATAGTATCAGAAAACCAAACAAAATCAAATTATGTTAATGTTAAGTTAGGTGCCCTACAAGGGTGTGTTCTTGGGCCCTTATTATTTTTATTAATGTTTTATTATAATATAGTATTTATATTTGCTGATGATTCCACTATTGTTGTTAGTGACACTAATATTATTGATTTAAATAGGAAAGTTTAAAGAGTACTAGAATGGTACGAACAAAATAACCTTATAATTAATTCTTCAAAAACAGTTATTATCAATTTTCATACTAATCAGAATGAACGAATTACCTCAAATGGGTTCAAATTAGATGACCAAACTATAAAACTAAGCGAATCAACAATATTTCTTGGAATTATAATTGATGAAAAATTGAACTAAAAAATCACATTGAACAACTTTCAACTAAAGCAAATAAATGTTGTTTTGTTCTACGTCGTTTAAAAAATAGCATAACTAATGTAGCAGTTATAAATGTTTACTACTCTATTGCTTATTCTGTAATAAATTACATTTTAGTTTGTGGACAATCGACTGATGTACATCGTATATTTGTAATACAAAATCGCATAATAAGACAATTATTTGATCTAAATTATATTGAATCTTGTCGTGATACCTTTAAATTAAAAATATTTTAGATGTTTCGTCTAACTATTTATACCAAATTCTATGCTATATATTTTCAAATAAAACCAAATATGATTTAATAATTAATAAACACAATTCATAATCACGAAACCCAAAAACAAAATAGCATACATTAACCTAAATTTAGATTAACTTATAAGAAATCGCCAAAATATGCTGCTGGCTATTTATTTAATTTATTACTTAATAATACATAAAGCATTAAATCTGTACATGTATATTAAAAGCAACAACAATATTTTATTGAAGGATATTTTTACTTCGTAAAGGAATACGCAAATTATTAAATTAGCTTTAAAATATTATAAATGTATGTACTACTTATGTCATTCTGTTTACTGTGATATAATAAGTTAATGTCTATATATTTATATTTATATTACTATGTTCTTAACTTTTTTTAATTTATATTATTATACCGAATCATTAACGTGTCTTATTCATGTACTTGGCCAAAAGCATTAATAAACACTACTACTACTACTTATAAATATGTGTTGTCAAAAAGATCGACGACGTTTTGTGTGTTCACGGTTAAGGTAGAGTTTTTCATTTTTTGTGATATTTTTCGATGATATAATAATAATATGATGATATAAGTCGTTTACTTTAACACTAAATGTTGTTTTGTTTTATTATTATCGTCAACTTGTTAGGTTAGGTAAAGCAAGTAATATTTTCAACTTTCTTTTTGGTGTTAATTAATATATAGTCAATTTGGTTGATTATCGGACGGCAATACATCTTTAGGGGCTCTCTATATGTATAGCCTAAACCTTAAACATCCTCTTTTATTATTTGTTCCGAAACTGTATTTAGCCACTATGTTTTCACGTGTTTAATTTTCTAAATTTGCTATTAAATGAAAAATATTCAATAGAAAGGTTTAAAATCAATCATTCAATTTCACGTTTCAAAAGAGCAAAATGAAACAAATTTATATACAGAACGAGTATGCAAGTCAACATTAAAATTATGCATAAAAAGTTATTTGGCTATAAATAAAGAAGTGGCCACTTAAAAGTTAATAATTATTAAAAATAGTAGTCTATAAAATTAATATTTTCATTGTTTGATTATTGCTTTTTGACATTACTGGGTTATGTTTAGAATGATAGTTGTATTTAATTGTCACAAAATGTAATGTTATAACGTTAAGCAAAAAGTATCGTTAACTTCCAAGTGGTCACGACTGTACATTGTATTTTATTATTTAACCATCAAACAGGTATCAAAACGGATCCTATTTCGTTGATACTGCTTGTTTTGAAAAAGTAAAACACTATAATAATATTATGGTTATTTCATGATTTTCAAAAATATTATTTATACAGTATTTATTTTGCATTTGTATCATAAGATAACAACAAATAAACTACATATATTTTTTTATCAAAAAATATTTAGTAATGCTCACATAAATCTTGTACAAACATTTTAGATCTTGTTACGCGATTATCTAAAATGGTGTGTAGTACAAGTGACTTTTTATGTTTCCTAACATATTGACAAATGCCAATTTCAACATATCGGTATGAATTTAAAAGCCTTGTTACACCAAACAAATTTGTTTCTACTATATTTGTGTGAACATGACTGTACATACAAAAAACTGCATATCAATTTTGTAGAAATTTTAGGTAAGTGAAGCTACCGTTCAATTAGACTATGCATTTATTATTCAACTACTTTAAATCAACTAATGTTACACGTAACCGTCAAGAGTCAGTTATAAGCGTGAGTTATGAATTTATAACTAAGAACCGTATGGCATCAGATTGATTTTGGTACTAACTTTTATTACAATTACTACTAACTCCGATATTGCTGTATAATACGTAATTTTATTTAAAAAAAGCACATGAGCGTGCGCATTTAATTATTCTGTCAGTGAAGTGAAATGTCAAATATCTGAAATGTATACAAACATTTCGTTTTTTTAAACACACTTTTCTGAGTATATCCATGCTTATCCAAAAAATTAAAACAATTTCTATTTTATTGTATGAATTGAATTGAATTTATAAATGGGCGCGCGCAATAATTGCAAAGTTAGTACTAAAATCAGTCTGATGTCTTACGGCTAGTAGAGCCACCCGAGATGAGACTGAATTTTGCATTAGATATTTAAAACTAACCCTGGCATTTCTGTACGACATGTACGTTTGTAAAATAAGTACGTGAGCATGCGCATTCTATCGTACTATCATTGAATGTAAAAATGTCAACCAATTATATACAAACGCGTCTTTTTCTGCGCGCAACTTTTAACTATATTTAACTAAGCTTATATATAAGGTAATTTTTTGTTCCTATTAAAAGAGAGGCGTCACTCATTATTTAAAAAATAACAATTCACTCAAAGAGCGCAGAGCACACCGGTAAAGAGCTAACCAGCGCTCATAAAAAATGCGAATGGTACAATAAGTGACTAACAAATCAAATATTAGGTACAAAAATAATATAAAGAGCATAGAAATAAAAAGATGAGCAATAAAACGTGATTGTAAAAAGTAATTAAATAATCACTATAATATTTATAGATATTTTATAAGGTTTAAAAATTATATTTTATTTAATTAGTATGAAATGTGTTATTTTTCCTAAGAATTATGTACTACACTATGTTGATTTATAGTCTAGTTACGTATTTACTATCCTGTTATAGATCGGTCTCGTGAGACCAATCAATTAGATGACAATTGATTGTGTCAATGTAAACAATTCAAATAATCTTACAATCTCCTAATGAGCAAAACTGCATTTGGGTGTTATGTAAATATCCGAAGAATATGAATGTTTATAATAACTTTAAATGTAAAAATAGAACATAAAAGGGAGCAAAAACCGAGATACCTCTTTTCCAAATACTAAAATACATTGCCACTATGCAAGATATCTTCCCTTTGTTGGCGCAGTTTTAAAAGGAAAAACGAGGACTTCTCAGAGCATAGATTTTATAAATGTGAATTATTTATGGCGTTAATTAAGTAGACATAAGGTATATTGCAGTGTCAAGCAGATACATTTATAACTAATTAATTATAAAATTTGTATGAATATTTTAAATATATATTTCACATTTTAGGAAAAACCAAAAAAGTTAGTATTTTGCGTAATGTTTATTTTTTTCCAGCATTTCTTTTAAGGACGTAAAATTAACCATATAATAAGAGAAATTAGTTATTTAATTTCGGTGGATGCGCCTGGTATGTTATGTGAATAATTAGATGTTTACGAATGGGGCAGCGAGTAAGATTTTATATAAATAATAGAGATTGTGCTCGGCTTGTGTACACATTGGGGATCAATTTCAGCGTGTAATAACGAAATGGAAATATATCTTTATATTGCATCGACGCTTATGAGTATGTAAACAGAAGAGTGTTAGGAATTGGTGGCACCCTAGAGCCCCCAGGGACTGATGATTGATATGTGATATGGTGTGATAGACGCTTAAAGGGTTGGAAAAGGACGCGTGACTTATCGCGGCCCAAATCGCGAGCGCACATTGTCCAGATATAGAGCATGCATAGTTTCATTAATCCGTGCCAGAATAGCATTAAGATAACCAGGTAATATCATCGGTGATTTATGAATTGGTCGGTCGCGCGGCGTGCGGTGAATGAGTCCCTTCCCTTTGCCAGGTGAGTAGAAGGCGGGACTGGGCCGGTCCCAGCGTCACTTAGTCAAATGCCGCTTAGCGAGTCGGCTGCTCTGTCAGTCCGTCACTTACCGTCGCTGTCACAACAGTAACCCACGCAAAGGGTTCACCGTGCACGCGAATGTTGCAGAAACAAGTATTGTCAAAGACAGTTGAAGTCATAATGTGTTTCTAAACCAGAAATACGCTCGGAATCTGAGAATAGTGAAAGTAGTATCCCGGCGGTACTTCGGTTGTCCTTAAAGTGTGTTGTGATTGTTTCAAGATTAAATAACCTTGCAGGATAACGGGTGAATGAGGACACGGGGCGCCGCTCCGCGACAATTGCGCGAGTGAGCAACCACGAGAAACGCCGACCCTTTCCGAGGGTAGCGTCGGCGCAGCCCGCCCTAAGCGCCGGCCCCCACCACGAAGCGCCGTCCGCGACAGACAGCATCCCGGCGCCGCCGAGCTCGCACGTCACCTGCAGCCAATCATAGCCGGATATCAGGATATGAACACCTCATCATAACTACATCCATAATTTGAGATACAACTTCTTAAAATCAAAACATCCCTGCAACCTTCAGCAGTCACACACATCATGAGTTGTAGTTAGTTGAACGTAATTGACTGTAGTGGACAGTGAGTGGACTGTGTGTAAATAGTGCGGAATGTCGCGAAGAAAGCAAGCAAGACCCATCAAACTCCAAGAGGAGGACGGGGTTCCTCTTCCGACGCCTGCCCTAGCCATCGGTAAGTGCATAGTGCCAGTGTCAAGTGAAATCACACCTCGCCATACTAACAGACAAATACACACACACACACACACACACACACACACACACACACACACAAACAATTTCAAACTATCTTATCGTGATGCACGATAATTTATCCATATTAATGTACGTTCACAAATATATTACAGAAGATTGTCCGATAATTCCTAATACATGTTCACGATTTTTATTATTATTATTTATTTATTTTAACTATCGATGCCGTACGATACGTTGTTTGATCAAAGATTGATTACAGTGAACATGTAAGCGCGTTCTCAATATCGTTGTCACAGGCATTCTTGCGATACTACTTTGCGACCTTTTGGTATTTATTAACAGTAGCGGAATATATCCGTCGCTCTGTTTACATCACAAACTGCCGCAATTTTTTTGTAATACATTTTTAAATTAAAAAATATCGCTTAATAAATCATGAACAAATAATTCTTATTACCTCAATTTAGTTTGTTAATTTGAGTCGCAACTTGCAAAGCATTTGGAAAATTGAAATTCTCGTTTCGGGGCATAGGATCAAACGGACCGCGACCAGAGGGAACGAAAACGGGAATTGTCGAAACGGGAAGTTTTATTCTTTATCGGGTGGTAAGCGTATCATATCTTGTAAGTAAAGTGCTGCGCTAATTGTATCTGTCATCATGCCATTCCTGGGAGATGCCGACTTGTCGCAAGGTATCTAGAAAAAAAAAACTTCAGGACATATAACTTTGAATCCGTGAGAATGCGAACTCGACAGCTACCCGTGTAACGTACATCAAATCATAACTGCACATAGCTCATGCCCTGGCTGCTGAAAAACTGGCTCTCTTGGTTAATTGATGATGAACGATCGGCTTACACAAAGGACCATAATTTGTTGTCAATTTCTGGATATATTGACGTTCATAATTGGTCTTTCCGCCAGTTTGCGGCCAGTTTGATCTCCTTGTCGTCACTTTTTGTGCAGTCCACAATTATTCAAATTCTTTATTTCTTATCCCCTTTTTATCAATTCCATAATTCTTTATTTAATAGATCTTGTTGTAAAAGTAAAGTGTTAACCGGTCGTTGTGGTGGTCTTGTCATGTTATTTGATGATTGGCAAGCGTCCAACCAGGAATTTCATTTCCATAGACGCTACAACGTTTTGTACAAGCAAAGTCGTGTTTTTTACATCATTCGGAACAACAATAACAAAGCATCATCAATCTTCTATATAATTGTATTTCACTATAATATGCTTATAAATTATTAATCATAATATAATAAACAAATAATAGCAATAATAATAGTAATGATAATAATAATCATAAACGATTTTTGGTATTTGAACGCGGTGCCCGAAAGATACCGATACACTCACAGTGTCACTCCTTATCTAATAAAAAATGACAGATTTACAACTACACTCATTAATGATACTATATTAACAAACAGGTTTTGTCTTTAGTCTTTGCGCCCACATACCGAATCCACTTTTGTAAACATTTCACGGTATTTAAGATTATAAAGAATTACGCGACCCTTTCTGTCTGTTGAGTTCATGGATAAATTTACACCAATAATTTTATATTTGGGGAAATGAAAAATTATTAATATTTAATAAATAATATATTTGTTTAATTAGTGTAACCAAATTTATTGTAATCTAAGTAAATAATATTCTTTACTGTAATACAAAAGTTGAATAAATGTTAAAAAAATGTATGTGATAGGTCTAGACATAGTTATGTTATGTGTAGTATTCTAGAGAACCGTCTTCTCATACCTTATCGTCTTCGAAAATAACAACTCAAAAGAACTACTTGCCGGTGATGAGTCACTTTGAGGCTATGCAGCAGGCGTTAATGTATTTCATGAATGTTTTCTTTAAAGTAACACCACAGACTTCCTCATTAATTGATTAGGTACACGACTAAAAATATACATTCAAATATCCCGATTAAATCTATTTTATTATGAATTTATTTATCTTTAAATTTTGTTTAATATTACCTAAGTGTTGGTTTTACTTCGAGTTGCCAATTTATGTATAATATTTATGATTGAATTATAA
>JARJEC010001113.1:0-15018 GCA_030264575.1 Tachinus sp. AB-2021 | reverse complement strand
AGATAAATCTAATGTAATAATCATCAAGATTTTATTAAAAAGGAAAATCTGACAATAATAATAGGCCTGGATCCAACCAAGAAAATTCAAAAAGAATTAAGGAAACCTTTTTAAAAAAATAGTGTTTGTTTTCACAACGGTCTAACTTTACTTTAATTAACAGTAATCCATTACCCCCAAAATTATACGAATTAGTAAACAATCACAAACAGGACGCCTCTATACGACCAGTTACATACATTAATAGTCCCACCCATAAGCTAGAAATAAAATAAAATAAATCAATTAAAGAACTTACAAGATTTTACTCTAAATTTAACGTTTACAATTAACTGGTCAATAAAATTAAAAATTTAATAATTCCAAAAAACTCAAATACAGTTTTTTTTAATATTTATTGTGTTCTCTAATGTTCCTGCAAATGAATCACTTAATTTCAACCATGTTTGTTATTATATTAATATTTGTAAATCTTTTCGTGATAAAATAATGTTAATATATACCTAAAATCGATGATAAATTTTGAAATGATTTCAACACACATAAAATAAGCTTAAAGCAAAGCTAAACTATGTTATTTCCAATTTATAAAAGAATGTTACATCATTTAGTAAAATGTTTTTTTTATTAAATGTTTTATTTTACGAGATTACCTTATCTTTAACAACAAGTAATGTTGTTTAGGTATTGTATGACAGTATAATGATTATTTTAAGTTAATGTTGTGGCAAATTCAACGCTAATGTTGGTATAATTTTAAATTTTTATTGTAAAATTGTTATAAATCGATAAAATTATAACATTGTGAAAATATCCATATAAAATTTTGCTAATTAGTGTTTTGAATTGTTTAGTTTTTAAAAATCATAAAATATACAGTTAAACACATGTATTGACAGATCCATATCAAACCTATTTCATAAGTTTTTTATTTTTAAATCAAAAAAGTTACAATTTTGAACACTTTGCAAAAAGAAAAGGGGCATTCTGAAAGCATGTTTCTATGACCTTAGAAAACTAGTTTTAATATTTATATTCGTTTAAATTTTTTTCTATTTTGCTAGCTTGCCCAGGGGTATCATTTACACAGTTAATATAATTTTATTCTCCAAACGACCAACTTTAAAACAATTAAATACGATTTACAAACTAATGAAAAAAAAATCATATTATGCAAATGTCTTATAAAAATTTTAAATTGATTTTTATTCTACCAAAGTATTTTTCATTAACTCGCACAATGTAGAACATATATTGTCAGTAATTTCATTTAAAAATGATTAAAATATTTTAAATAATAAAACAATGCAGCATATAACAAAAAGTTGGAATTTTGTCCTTAGAGCGTTCCGTATATTATTACGGAAGTTGTGCTTTTCATCCGCACTTTTCCTTTTGACATGATTTATCATCGTCTATCACAGAGAGAATCCCTTTCAATGTAACATGTAAGAAAATAATAACATTCATAAATTATGCACCCACGCATTCTATTCGTGATAAAGTGCCATACTGATTTTCCTATGTAATTTTATCATACATTCCCAGGGATTATATTGTTAGTCAAACAATAGAACGATCAATATTAGCTAAACGAATACATTGTATTGGGAGTGAAAAAGGAGGCGACATTGATTAACGTTTTAAATTGACAATTAATCACAACTGGGCGTGAATGTTACATTGATATTAATTACTTGTGTGTAGGTATTTTAATAATGACAATCGTTAAAATGACCAATATGAGAATTTTAATTATATGTTCATATTAATTTTGATTTATATGCTTTGTTTTATTCAGGTGAAACATTATTATTATTTAATCCAGTAATACATCCAACTACTGCAATAATTTTTTTCGTTTACTTCAGAAAGAAGTTATTTTCCCTTTCTTACCAATTATTTATTTTTATTTCAAATAGCTTTAAGGCTAATTTACATTTATCACTTCGGATAATTCGTCTAAAATTAACATCCAAGTTGACTCAAATCAACGTTTAATCGAAGAGTCGTTTAGACAAATTTTGGACATATACAAAATAGCCGATCTCGAGAAAGTTTTGTTTAAGCTCAACAAATTAACAAAATCGGATCACTATTACAAGTACATGTGAGTGTAAATGAAGTAATTATAGTAAGTTTTTTTATAAGAAAAATACCGACGTTGCGACAGAAAGATTTGGAAGTTATTACGGATGCATCCAGTGATAACCTCACTTCTCGACAAAACTGTTTGCAGTGTAAATTATATAAATCTGAAAAACAGTGCCGAAAGAAACAAATGATTATCAATAAAGTTATCCAATCATCTTGAATGCTGAATTGTTGAACAGCAGCTTATAATTAAATTGCTACAAAGTGATGAGTAAAAATAAAAAAATTAAGAATTCGACACACCTTTTGCCATCTGTTATGAAAGAGTTGAATAATAAAACAAACATAAATAAAGTCAGTAAAGTACAAAGAATGTACACAATTTAGTTTTCAAAAATATCAACAGGATATCGATAAAGTGTGCACACAATCTCAAAATCATATTGACAAGGCGAACTAGGGTTTCTCTGATGCAGCAAGAAATCATTCGCATACAGAGCGCAATATCAACAATAAAAACTCATTGATCAATTTATTAAATAAATTGGCCATTGCCGAAAATAAAAACCAATAATATACAAATAAACAAACTGGTGATATTAAAATTGCTGAAAAACGGTGTACACTTATCTACGATACCACAAAAACTCTTGAAATTTCAACATCATCCCTAATACAAAAATAATATGTGAATTGCTAAAGATTACTGAAAAGTCTGCTTCTTTTAAAATTACATACCGATAAAATTGTAAAGAAGAATTTCTAAATCATAATGAAAAAACATTTCAGTTTATAAATAAAACATTTAAGTTTATGGACTTAAGTATTCATTGAAAAATAAATAAATTTGAGACATTTCTTCAGGAAAGTAATAATATCAATGCTGTCTGCCTATGTAAGGCGGCTATTTCAAGATAAACTATCTCAAATTAAAATTAGCAATTATGTAATAGCGGCATCTTTCTTCAGAACCGAGTTCAAGCATCGTGGTGTTGTAATTTTACTTAAAAATTAACAAAACTGAATTAATATCTTCTGAAAGAAACTGTGAATTTGCAGCTGTTGAATTAATCCATTTCTAAGCAATATTAATCGGATTATATAGGTCTTCTTCCGAAAATTTTAATGTGTTTTTAGATAACATTGTTCAAGTATTGAAAAAAACTAAAGAATACAAAAAAAATTATATTAAGCAATTTTAACAAATTTAACATATAAATTTGGATTATTAGATAAACATAACGTCAAATTATGTGATGTATTAAATTTATTTGGCTATAAAGTCAACATCTGTAAACACGTAATTAATCGTTATTGACAATACAGTTTCAAATACTCAAGATTCTGGTTCAAAATATTATGTAATTAATCTATATCTATCAAATCCTGCTGCTCAATTATGTAAAGTGTCACAATGTAATGCGTATCAATATAGGAAAACATCGATAGCTAGACCAATTTCGTTTTTAGGATTAAATAACCTTTTTCATAAATTAATGAATAATGAATGGAGTTTCTGCAATGAACTAGCAGATGGCATTGAATTATTTAATTCATGTGAGTCAGACTCGGTAAACTATGTAACGTATTTAGACCCGCGCTACTTAACCAACGCATTTAGTCCCTACATCTGGCAACACTGCCACTGCAAAATATTGTATTGACCTTAGCGCAATTTTGTTCTTCACAGGAATTAATATAATTTACAAAAATAAAAATACTTCGTTAACTAAAATAGTTTTTTATTTATAATATTTTTCTTTTATTGGCGATATGTATTAAATAATGTTTTAATTCTCAATCAGTCGTTGTCTTTAAAAATATTTTAATGCAATGATATTAAACTTAGACATTTACTTTTCTTGGGAGTAGTTTGTATTGTGTTATGTTGTGTGTGTATCTTTGTGTTTTTGAAAAAAAAATTAAAAACAATAATTTTCTGTTTGTGTCCAGAGTACGTAACACGATTGCTTTTTTCTTACATCTTGCTTTTTTATATTGTCATATTTGATATTTACTTCAAGAGTTGTTTCTTCAGTTTGTTCTAAGGTAGTTACAGTAGTTACAATTACTACTTAGTATCTGTAACTTGTACTTATTGAGGGAAAGTGTTATCGATATACGTCTTCAACGCTTACTACAAGTTGTAAAATAACTCGCTTGGGACGTAGTGATTACTGTATTTTGAGAGTAGGAAATATAACTGATTTAACCACGTGTTACTACAAATGTATCTACAAGTAATTATAATATTAGTGATGTCACCTGGTCCAGTATTTGGCCGGAACCGGATACCGAATCCATCACCAAAAATACTAGCCAGATCCGGACCGGCACCGAATCCAAGACCGGATCGCGCTGTATCCTGTCGGATCTATAAAAATATAAAATTACTTATTTTGAGCATAGCCGATATTATATACGCGTAAAAATTAAACAAAACAAAAAACCAAAAGAAAGATTTTTGCCATAGTAACTGCATAAAACCAAAAACATTTAAATTAATTTTTTTAAATAGAACTTTAAAGTAAAAAATCAAAATCATTTTGATTTTCTTTTTTTTTTTATTGTTTGTCAATTGGTTTTATTTAATAGTAAAAAAGTATTCTCCTTCTTAAAACATGAAAAAAAATTCAATTTTTTATTTTTTGAAAAAAAAAAAATCAATGAAAATAATTTAAATCAATTTTTTTGTCAGTTTTTGTAACGTCAAAAACGCTGTAAAAGTAAATACCAAGTGTAAAAAATAAAATGAGAGAAAAAAAGAATATTATTTTTTGTTTTTAAACACATTTTTCAAAAATGCTTAATTTTATCAAAAAGATACGAAATGCTTTGAAATTTTCAAATATTTAATTTAAATAGTAATTTTTATAATATATAAAAACTATTTGTTCAAGTTTGTCTAATAAAAACAGAATCTAAAACCGGACAATATTTCTTTAAAAAATAAAAGTCATTTGTCAGAGCAACTGTATTTGTAAAATTAAAGAATTTATGGTCCGTATCAGTTAGTCAGTTTTGTCATTTTTGTCAAATAAAAATCACTTTAATAAAGGCTAATGTATGTAATGTATTTTGCCGATGCACAATTGTCCGGTTATGGGAGTTGTCTATTTATATTAGTTGTATTGTTCAGATTTATGTTTTCTGCTTATTTATTGTTTACATTTTATTAATTATTCATATTACATATATGTTGATTTTACATTTTTATTATAATTTTATTTATTTAAAAATAAAACTGATCCGGCCTAATCTGAACGGATAGTTACTGAGATCTAGTCGGATCCAAATCTTTCTAATATTGGNGTCGGCAGAGAGATACCACCAAAATAGTTTATCTTAAACACTGGCTTTATAATTCCATTCCTTATTGATTATAAATTGAATTGTATAAGCCAACCAAAAGCTTACATTTAAACAGTTTGCTAGAAAATCCGGTTGCCTAATAATTGCATCAACTTATTTTGATTACAATTGACAATTTGGAATGCATACTCTTCTGAATAATGATAAATATATAAGCGATTTAAATAATATCCATATTTTTGGAGTAACGTTTACTTAAAAATTTCTTATTAAAATAATAAATTGAATCAAAACAACATTAGTATTACAAAAAAAAACAAAGAAAAGGTCAAAACAGTTTTATTTGATTTGTAATAGAATCATTAAATATGTTGAAATTATATACGTTTTATACCTAATATTATTATTAAATTATATCAGTAATGTTACCTTGATTGAAATTATAAGCCTCTTAAATAGTATATCAACAATTTTAAAATAACGGGTTTGGTTTACAAAACTGAACGGCTTCCGTTATTTACAATGTATCGAGCTAATAAATATAACAAATATATATTAATATTAATTATATATAATATCAATATTATTTGGGGTACTTTTCTTATCAATTTATTATGTTACAATTGGATTAAGCATACATATCAACATAGATACGCTTCGAAATTACAATTTAATTTAAAAGTCAAAGAAATCGTTTAACTGGCAAAATAGCGCAAACGTATAATTGCGGCAGCGCGTCAGTAATGGCGGAGGCAGAGTCGTACGTACAGTATAGAAATCAGAGGTGTACAAGTACTATGAGTATGTAGTATTGTATAAATTCTTTTTAAGAAATTTATTATAAACCAGGGACTCGATTCAAATCGGAACCGGAACAAAAACCATACTAAATTGCAATAATTTTCTTTAATCGCCAACCGTATATTATTTAAAACTGATTCTGTGTAATTTTCCCTTTTTGTCTTTAGGGATCCAATATTACTAATAGGGTCTTTAATTAAAGCTGTTTAAAGTCGAAAGCATGCTGGTGCACTTTTAACGCATTTGCAGTATCTTCTCCACTAATCATTTTTGGCTTTTTATGGCATTGTTGTAAGTTGTAAAGCAGGATCTGTATATAGTTCAGTCTCCGTTTCATTTGGCTATTTTAAACAGTTTTTTTTGCTAGCCCTTGCCATATCAAGCTCCCTGTTCCACCAAGAAATCTCTTTGGAGGTGTGTTTGACAGTTTGTGGGCTGCTTCTTTTAAAGGCGGTTTTGGTACAGTTGACACCGAATCTGTCAGTATCTCTAAATCGTGTGCAGTTTTTGGTACCTTTTGGGCAGACTCCGATTTGTCCAACTTGTTACATAGATCCCAGTCGGTTTTCCTTGGGTAACTGTTTTCAAAAACAGTCATCAGATTCAATAGTGAATCGGATGCATTCATGGTTAGACAGAGAAGATTGATCTGACACATACAACTATTTTAATACTTTGCTTGCTTTTTGATTAGCTAATGTAAGGTCGATAACTAAGCTGCGCGACGCATTGCAAAACGTTGGCGTTTTACTTTTATTTACTTTATCTAAGTTAATTTCAATTAAATATTCTACGAGTCACTCTCCTCGTCAATTAATATCGTTGCTCCTCCAAGCTATGTGTGCATTGGCATGACAACCAAGAATCGGCGATGCGTTTGCCCCGCTGTGGGAAGGCCTCGTTAGTCATAGGGAAGGTAACCGGATCCGAGAATTATTTCCCTCCTGTTTCCTTTCCCTACTATAGCCACTTTGCCTCTGAAATATAGGTCCCATACTGGCATTATGTTAAGTACATGTTTCGCTATGATACATCAACAAAGATTGCGTGAGAGCTGAGTTGCAAGCAGTCATGCCAAATATACTTAAATCTTTTATTTTTTCCTTGTGGGTCAAGGGTTACTGAACAAGCGCAATGTCAATATCAATGTCAAGTGTTTGACAACAAATGGCGTATTTTCAAATGCGTTTTTATGCACAAAACTTGGATTTTATGCAAGTAATTGCATTTTATGCTAGAAAAACGCAAGACTCTGTTGTTTTCTTGTAAGTACGTAAATATTAATAATGACTTTTTAGTCTGTCAAATAATCATTAGCAAAATTCCTAAAAGTCACATATTTTTCTCATTTTTATTTTTATATCAACTATAAAATGAAAATCTTTGCATCAATGTTTGTCCATAAATATAAATTGTTGTTAGCTATAAAGACAACTATTGCTTTGTTAAATAATTTTAAATAATTAGTAGAAGTTACTGTCTTATGCTTCTGGCGCAGTTAAAGTTTTAGCATGACATCAATAGTGTCACTAAAAATGTTTATAACTATGCTGTACTGCAAGAATGTTTAAATACTTCAAATCTAAGACGTATGACAATCTGAGAAGGTTCGAAAAAGCATAAAAAATATTTCCAAAAATTACCGTAATTAGAGCTTCAGCCGAGACGAGACAAGACGAGATTAATCAAATCTTGATCGAGATATTAAAAAATCGATCTCGTCTTGATCCGAGATTCTCGATACATTAATCTAGATCTCGATTTTGAATTTCGACATATATAATATAACATATTTATTAAATAAACTTTTGTTAAAATAATAATTTTATTTATACATTTCTGCGAGATCTCGTCGAGATCTCGCCAAGATTTCGTCTTCATCTCGTTTTGATCTCGATCTCGACCTTGGAAAATAAATCTTGTCTCAATCTGAAATAAAAAATAAATCTTGTCTCAATTCGAAATCTTGACGAGATCAAAATTTTTCTTGTCTCGACAGAAGCTCTAACTATAATACATTATTAAATTTGATGCGTTGGTGTAGCAAACCTATGATACTAATGGCTTTTCACTAGATATTACGCAAAAATGCTCATAAAATGTGTTTGTCTTGTTTTGAAAAATTCCGAGCTTATAGTAACATAGAAATTTCCATTGTACATTGTTTTTGATACATTGTAAAATTATATTTTATTTCTATAATTAATAAATTATCCGATGATGATTAAAGTTTAAAGTGACTTACAGTATTAACAAGCATTTCATGCAATGTTCTCACCGTGCTATGATTAATTGCATGTATGTTGCTAGGAATCAAAACACTTATTTCATTTATTCATTCATTTTTCTAAATCGGGCATTAATGATGTTTAGTACTAAAAATTTTGAAAAATCTTTAAAAAAAATATTTTAATAAAATAATTAAGATTGTAATTTATATGTCAAATCTTTTTTATATTAAATTAGAAGTAATAGTCTTCTACTTGTAATTATTAAAAACAATTTTGATATCATTTTGTAATACAATTTTTTATTTGTTTCTATTAATTATTTGTAAATTCTAATTCAATATGAAAATATTTTCAATAGTATTATATTAAGGTTGTAATTTTACAAAAGTGCATAATTTTTGTAAAAATTCTATTGGCTTGTGCTAGCGCTTAGTGGTTTACATCGTGAAAATAAGATGTATAGGATCATGTTTTGATCGCTTGTAGTTGTTGTTTTGTGGATAAATTTTGAAGAGAGCCATAAATACACTATAATTGTGTATTTTTTACGTTGTATAACAACGAATTTGCTGTGAACATATTGCAAACGAAAGAGTAAATATTGGTGATGCTACTGAATATAAAATAGTTCTAATAAAATAAAGCTTTGACAGGTGAGACAGTTTTCATTCAGACTCTTTTTATGCGTTATTATGTAACTAAATTTAAATCTTTTTATATTCAGTAATAATGCTAAAATATAACTTTTTCTCAAAAGTTGCACAAACTCCGATCATGTTTTGATCGTTTGTAGTTGCGGTCGTTTTGTGGATAATTTTAGAAAAGTTCCAAAAATGGACTTTAACTGAACATCTTCATTTACCTATTTAAACCATAATGCGCCAGCATAACCCAATAGAAATTTTACTAAAATCAAGTACGTTTGCAAAATCCCAACCTTAAGTGCTTTAAAAAATCTGGTTCCCAGAAACTGCATGAATTTATTTTTATTGCAATTTGATCAAAAGTGCACTGGGCGACAGTGCACTTTGACAATCAAATTACAATTAAAATGAATGAACGCGGTTTCGTAAAGACTACCATAATTTAAATGCAAACTTTTCGAGATAATTTTTATTGCACGAAATATATTTAGCACTATTATTTCTCGAGTAATTAAATTTGTTATAAATATCCGATAGTATCAGATATTATTTCATCTGATTCGTGTACATTGATGGTGTTAACCATTTGACATTGACATTTATTAATTAATTTGACAATTTTAATTTATTTATTTTGTTGCTTAGCGCAAGTGCATTTATCGCTGTACTTCAAGCACAAGTGCAATTTTTAGTGTAATTCATGCACAAGTATCGTTTTCAGTCTAAGTGGAATCTGATTTGCCAAAAATTTAAAAATTGGTCAATATAATTGGTTTAAAATTATTGAGAGAAATAGTCCATAAAATCTTACAATATTGCTATTTTATTAGCATAAAAACTCTCATTATCCAAAATAAATGTGCTTGCACTTATTCTATATATATATATATATATATATATATATTATTTTGCCTAATTTTTAATAATTATTTAATGTTTTTAGCAATTTGTTTTTATTCCAATTGATTGATAACAGCGGAAAACATATTTTGTCATTTAAAAAAAAAGATATTTTATATATTGTGACTTTTAATTCTAAGCGACTCAAATATAAATTTGCAATTCTTACTATACTTAAATAATGTTACAAAAATGTTTAATTATGTTAAAAATTACGTTATCAGAAATTGTTCGATAGAAATGTAAATGGTATGATGTACTGTATACATTTAGCATGTAATAGACACGTAACAATTATCAATCCGCTATTGTAATTACAGTTGCAAAATTAAGTGCAATTGCAGCAAAAGACCAATTAATTACAACGTTACGCATGAATTCGCATATTTCTCTAATATCTTTATTGGGATGCGTGTATGCAAAATGTACGTGACTGCCCATTCGAGCTGTAATTAATCCAGCGCACACGGAAATCATAAATCTATTTGTCAATATTAATTAACTAATATCCGCCACTGTGACATATGGTCCGGCCGGACGAGTGTTACTTTTTAATATGATCATCCAATAAACTCAATTGAATTAATTATTATTATAGGTTTTCAATGAAACTCAAGTACAGTAGATCCAATACCGGAATAATATAATCATTGTATAAATAGAGACAAATAGAATGACTAATTAATTATTTTAATATTCACTTTAACAAAAAAATCTATAATCCCGTATTAATAAGATTAAATATAATAATTTATTTCCGACATCCTTTATGATTTGTTAGTGATAAGATATTAATATCAAAATGTATTTTATACGTATATGGAGCCAATATGATATTTACATTTTATACAAATTGGATAGGAATAGAAAATTATTCTACGAATAGATTTCAATCAGTTTCATCAAACTGGATTGTAAAGACAGTACAAAATTTCGATTCATGCTTATTTGTTATTATTATTTTTGAAATGAAATTATAGTACAACCAACTCAGCGTGGCTTATCGAAAGTGTTTATAATACGAGAGAGGTCTACAGTATGCACAGAGATAAAACTGGCGCTGGCATGGTCTTTGAGCGTACTCTGAGCCTCTCTCATGTTATGCGTCCTTTACTATTGTTTAGCGAAAAAGGCCTTCCATAGGCCGCGCCAAGTTAGTTGTACTATATAATGCGATATATTTTTATTAATTGTGCAATTGCATTATAATTTTCAACATAGTTTGTGAGCTTTGCGGATATAATATAATTTAAAAGATAAATAAATAAAATTGATTAATAAAAAACTTTACGTTACTTGTAATCACATATAAACAATAAGCGCGTTTTGTTTCGTTGCAATAATCAAAATAAAACAAAGATCAAAATATTTTTAATCATCTTTATAAAATAAAATTTTACGATTTTATCCAAGAAGTGAAATAAATTGATTTTGTGGGGCAGGTAATTCAGCATGTGTTTGATAAAACAGTCTTGATGTGGAAAACAAGTAAAAATGTCCAAAAAAATTATAAACTATACAAATAGTATATTGTTTTAAAAATAAATCAAACAAAATATAAAATTAAAAATCATTTAAACTTTCATCTATTAGATGGCGCCCTCGGAACTATGAAACATTATTTTCCAAAAGGTATGAAAAATGATTAAAATAACAACTGGAAAAAGAAAGTAAATTAAACTGCCACCAATAATACCGGGTGTATTTTATAAAAAGTATCCTCGCAAGATATTTAAACAAATCCTAGGAAAATTTTTAAAAATCCGAAACACGTCAAAATATAATATCTATTTTTTTTGTTAATTTAAGTTGGAAAAAGTTAATTGCCAACATAAAGACCTTTCAAAGATAGTGTCAACATATGGCTCTTCTTATTTAAATTATTTAAATGGTGCTTATAGAGTAGATTGCAAAATTGACACAGATATCAACAGTATCTCAAAAGATATCTATTTTAAAATAAAAATAGATATGTTAAAAAAATGTATGACTTACTGAGTTATCGAAGGTGAATAATTGAAAAAATACATTACAAATAGAACCCATGGTGTTTATATTAAACATGTTAAAGATGTCAAGTGGTTTTGAAAGTTTTTATGTATATTATATAATTAATGCCAATTAATTAGTATACCGGGTGTTATAAAAAGCATCTTTCTGCGTTGGATACGTAATTCAAAATCAAACATAGGATGGCAGATTGTTTTTTGGGACTTAAAATTGAACACTACTGGTTCCGTAGATCAATTGAATTGCATCAAGCTGGCTTCACACGTGTTGTATTTGAACGTGAAATGTTGGCAATTTTTTTTCCGAATTTGACAAAAATTTATATCCGGTATTAATTTGTGGTCAGGAACACGAAAATGGAAACGATTTTTTATATTTTTTAAAATAAATCCTGTTTTTCAACAAACGGTAAAGAATTATAACTTTTCAAAAAAGTAAAACATTTAACTTGGAGCGTCGTAAAACTCACTTTGCCCACTTCTTTGAATTACCGTTTTTTTTAGTTATAAAATATTTATCTGTTAAAAAAGCAGCTAAATTAAATTTAATAAAATTAAATAAAGTTTTTTGTTTAAATAGTATGTCTGTAATTTGTCGAATGAAATATTAATGTGTGCGATTAATTTATAAATTATTACAAATATTTTAAAACAATTAATTGTAAGGAATAATACCCGTGTAAAATCAATTAATTCTTATGTAAAATAACATATAAGAAGTCTTAACGTGTACAATTAATTTAATTGTAACGAAAAATTCCTGCGCATTGTCAAATCAAATTATTTTCAATTCTCTGTTTTATTTTTTTAAATAAAAATTGTTATAAATTTTCACCGTCTTGGTTAACAGCGTAAAATTTATTTTCTAGTCTTTTACTGTAGTTTTGGTTTAAAAACTAAAAGTTTTTACCGTCATTTTAGTTTAAAAAGAAAAGTTTGTTTGCTAAGCTATTACCGTGGTTTTGGTTTAAGATTTGAAGTTTGTTTGCTAAGCATTTACCGTGGTTTGGGTTCCAAAACTAAAATTTGTTTGCTAAGCGTGGTTTTGTTTTAAAACATGAAGTTTGTTTGTTTTTACAGTGATTTTGGTTTAAAAACTAAAGCTTGTTGTCTAAGCTTTTGCCGTGGTAAAACCATTAATTAGTTTACAAAAAATCGAATTTTACAATAATTTGTTTTTAAGCTCAAGAAACACAAAAATAAAAACAATAATTTTTCAAAAAAATTTTGCATCTAAACTCAGTTTGCCAAACAATCAAAAACCATTTTTTAATTCTTTAATTTTTTTAAATTAAATTCTGTTTTTAAAGTGTGTCGAAACAAAAAGCATTAAAACTATGGAAAATGTGGAAATGTTGCTTGTGTTTTTGCGAAAATCGGTTTGCCGTACTAAAATTGCGCGAGGAAAGCGACTATGACGTTGGAAATTTTTGAAAAAAACGATTTTGAGAACGACCCTCTCGGAAACGATTGAATTTTTCACCGATTATGGAAGAACTCAAGCAGCGTCCAAGAATCGCAATTGGAGGTTTGAGAAACCACCGGAAGTGGTACTTAGTAAATCTCGTCCAAAGGTATTTTTCGAAAAAATTTCGATTTTGAATTATAAAAAAAAAATCTTTTCAAATGTTTTTTGCAATTCGAAAAAATGAGATTTTTGTTGATTTTCGGGAATTTTTGGAAAAATCGGGAGCAGTAAGTTAAAAAATCGCGCGTCTTTCCCATTTTTCAATCGGAAACGAAAGAAGCATTCCGCCGCGGCGCAAATACGAATTTATGATTTTCGGCCAAAAAAATATTTATGAGGAAAGGTTGCTCGTACTTGCTCTACACGACGTAAAAAAAATCAGAGGCGACGACAAATATTTGAGCATGGTACGTCGCACGTGTTGAAAATTTTAAAAATCCGAGTCCAGATTTGGACGGAGCTGACCCCAACAAAGTTACGGCCGTTGGAAGATTGACCGCTTTTTGTCGGAGAAGACATGTTGCCATTAACTTTATCCCGAAAACCGGAAACCGTACGGACATTTTTAAAGCGGCAGAAAAAAAATCCATGACTCGCGCGTCAAACGGCATTAGCGCGATACCGATCGCACGCCCTGTTTTGGAATTGCTGCCCTGCGAAGAAGACATTTTTGCAAATTTCAAATTATTACAATTTTAAAAATGCCTCCAACTAGACTTTTTTTTTTCAAAAAATGTCCATAAACGGCCTCTACGCAGCCGTGTCCAATTTCTTTCAAAAACACCTCAAACTCATTTAGTTTTATATTGGGGTAAATTGTTTTGCTGTGCAAGTTATTCACTCGGAGGTGCATTCAACAACAAATATTTTTTTGACGGCTATATCCGAGAGTCAATGATTTTGGCACTTGGATTCTGAAAATTGGTGTTTGCAATGACTGTAATTGAAAGTTCCCCACTGCAAAGATTTTTAGGCCTCATATGGCGGCCTGAAAGTATTCAATGTCACTATAGCTACATAAGTCATAACACATAAATCAATTAAATGTCATACCGAAACAAAACAAGACCGAAATAGCTTAGCTATCTTCGCATGATGCTTGCTTTGCTGCTACGGTCGCTCTTCTTACAATTCTCAGATTTGTACAGCAAAATAACACTTTTTTGCATTGATAAACAGATACTATAGGGGGCTTTGTAGCTTCAAGTAGGAAAGTTGGCAGTTGCAATTATTATAACTAAAAATAACAGTTAACATACTGCAAAACACTTTCCGACTACAAATTGTCACTGTCATTGTTTCTGTATGGCACAATAATAAGCGGCGTAACAAAATTGTGTTCGCCACGGCCGAAATACTGATAGGCTGTACCACTACGCTTGCTCGTCTCACAGCTTTTAAACTCGTAGCACTTTTTTGACTTAATATACAAAAACAGTTATGATAGAGTATTTCAATAAATATTTAATCAAATACTGGAGGCATGCATTAACTGGGAAAATGTCACTCCTCATAAACCAAGCAATCCATACACAGTACAAACAGTTTGTAGGTAAATT
>JARJEC010001054.1:0-11032 GCA_030264575.1 Tachinus sp. AB-2021 | reverse complement strand
TTTGCTATAAACTTATTCGTATAAAATATTAGCTGTGGCAAAGTTGTGCAATTAAATGTGAATTTTTGTAGGTACAAGACTAAAGATTGGAAAGTAGTCTACAAAGTTTTTCAAAGTTGTAAGCAAATTACTTAGTCACGGAACATGAATAACTAGATATGAATCATGCGAGACCGAGTTTGAACGGACCAGATAACTGCATACATAAAGCCATTTCCGGAAATTTACAAGAGCGCTGAAAACGGCTGACATGCTATTCCTATGATAATTCCATAGTGCAGTTTGTGCTCACATTTCATATCCAGCGCGGCCGTAGTTCGTTTCAATTTTTGGGTCAACAAGAATGCGTTTTATTATTTCCAAATCCCATCGCTATATTTTAGCACAAATGCAAATTTTCCTTGAATAAAAAATATCATATTTTAGCACAAATTACAAAAAGATCGCGAGCAAAAAAATATATTTTGAAAAAAGAGTTTGCATATTTTTGTACGTGCATAATGAATATATGCTGTATAAATGATAGTTTAAGTTTATTGTATCATTATTTATATTTAGTATAATTCAATAAAAATATAAAAGAACATCTACCATATGGTTTGAATAAATACTTTAGTATTGTAATTACGGCAGCCTTCAGACGCGAGAGCAAATATTTGAATTTTGCTATATTCCTTGTAGACGCAACAATATAACTCATAATAATGTCGTATTAGCAGTAATTTTGGATTTTGTAGCAGATGAGTGTTAGGTGGACCACACAGACTTGCCACAACGCACTCTCGAACCTCAGCTCACTATATAAATTACAAGCACTGCTCGGATCTCACTTAGAAAGTCTTTTGAATATATTTATATTCATAATAAACTATAATAAATGCTTCCAGCCACTTTAAATCTCCCAACAAAAAGAATATAAATACCCCGGCCTTCTTCTCGCACAGATAAAATATGTACATTATTCCTGGCATTTACGACATTAACGGAATATTCCCTCCGAGGAATAGATAAAGGAGAACAAATTGGTAAAATACTAACTCGCCCAGATTACGTCTGCGATATATCAGCTATATTCTTACAGACCCGTACATCCCAGAACTATAAGAGAAAGAAAGAACACAGTATCTGTTTTAATTTACAAACTTTTTTAATATAGGTTAGACGGCTAAAAAAATGTAATTGCTTAAAGGCTGTACGCATTTTAAAAAATACATTCTTACTGATTATTATATTTTAAATTATACCATTTAATATTTATTTAAAAACCATATATTTTTATCATATAGAAAACTTTTCGGTTTTCTTTCTATATTTGTTATATTATAATCAGCACGTTAAAAAAATTACACTAGTAAATATTCAGGCGATAGCATTAAAAAATGAAGATTTAATCAAATGTACGAATATTGTAGAGCAAAGAGTGGAGGGGTTCAGTTCCTGTTTATGAGGATTGTGTTTACAGTGATTGATTGGCATTGTAGAAATAAATTAATAAAAAAGAAAATTAAGAAATTAGGATGTTAAAAAACGATTAAATTTTATTAATGTTTTTAATACTTTATTCGGTTCAAGATATGTAGAACCTGATTTATAAATATAAGGAGTCTACAATAATTCATTTTAATCGTTTATAAAATGTCAAAAAAGAGATTTTTACTAATTTACAATAAACTATAAAATTTATTGCGTAAAAGTAATATAAACTAATATGTAGTTCTTTAAAATTTGAAATTTTTTGTTTTTATTTCATTAAAAAATGAGTGAAGCTCAACAGACCGATCGCAACTATCTGTAGTAGCACCATCGCGTTTGGGCAACCACAAAATAAAGTCAGATTTTTATGTTATCCTCCACTAACCTGTGCCTACTTGCTACTTTACTTATTATATTTAATTTATAATGATTCTTTTCAACGTAAAAACTGAATACTGGCGAAAATATATTATTTGCGAAAGAGTTTCAGTTCGCATTCTTGGCTGTCTGTTGTATTATGGTCTTTGTAGTTATAATAATTTTCTAAGTTTTCGAATTGTTTTTCTTGTTATGTTGCAGCTAGGTTAGATGAAACCAATCTTTTTTTTGTTCTTTTATTTTTTCTTGTTTATTCCTTTCTTGTTTTGCAACATTTTTGTTTTTAATATAGAAGTTTTTTATCCTCTACCTTCCCATCGTACGCACGTCAGTGTATCTTTTTACGTATCTTCTTCTGCTTTTCCTATATTTTATTAAGTAGTATGTAAGCGTCCTTGCTCTGTCAGTACTTGAGACAGATATTAACTTATCTGCATGTGTTTCTAGCCCATCTCCGGCCAGTTATCTAAAATTCTGTCTCTTATTATCGGTTGTGAACTTTTTTTTCTCCTCCTTTGTTACGTTGTTCTTCGGCATAAGCCTACCAATGACGTTTCCTTTTTTTTCTCCCTCTTTGCCGTGGCTTCAACAACGTAGTTCCCGAACTTGCGGCTGTTGCTTATTAGGACTCTTGAGTATTTTACGGGTTTTTCAATCAATATTTTTTCCGATTAAAAAAAGATCCCCTCATGTCTCTTTCTATCTGACAGAATCATAGCTTTAGTATTTTCTTTGGCTAGTTCCAGGTCATACTTCTGGACCCATTTGCTGATAATCTTCAGAGTTCTATTTACTAGCCGCATTATTTTACTTTCATCCACTCATACCAATATTGCAAGATCTCTGCTTAAGTAATTATTTCGACGTTTGGGCCATATCTTAGTTTTAGTACTCCATTGTTCTACAAGTTTCAAAGGTGCGCCTACCACTGACGCTTGTGAGAAACATTCTAAAATCTCATGCTATATTACCTGTCTCGACAGTTCCTTCTATTTGTTTCTAGGACTTTGCAATATACGCATTTTCCACATTTTGCGATATTAGTTTACCCAGGTTTTTGGTTTTTACTGTACTTTTGTTGTACTGCAAGAGGTCTTCTTTGTATTCAGAAGGCAGAGCGGTTGATATGACCTTGGGTCGTCGTCTGTTTTCTTGGCTTTTTTCAAGGGCAAGTGGTTTCCTTTTTTTCTGCCTCTGCAACTTTTCTCTTCGTGAGAGAAGGATAAATCTAAGAACCATCTCTGGTATTTCTTCTATTGTTAATTGTCCTATATTTATCGTAATACCACCTGGTTCCGGAGTTTATATAGTATCAATTTATTAGATTCTTCTTTTTTTCCTCCAGCATGAAATACTTTGCTTCTCTCTCTGGGATCTCATGTCTTACGCACTGATGACCTTTATGGGAGCGAAACATATGTCTACATTTTATTGTTACTGCTTGTAGCAACTTTGAATAATTCATTATTAACTTTTTACTCAAAAGATGTTTTGGTCATACATTTAGATTAATCTGTTTTTGCTGTTGTTTACCGTCTAGTGTTCATATTATGTTCTTTTTTACGAAGGAATTGTATTTATTACTCAAGATGGCCATATTGTACCCATGTATGGTGATACGCGTTTTTATTAGTCGTCTATTAATTGCTTTCAAATGTAAGTATCTTGTTAGTTTCTTTTTATAACTCCTTGTTGCGATATTTTATTTTTTTGGTACTCCGCTGTAAAAATTGTCATTAGGTCCTATTAGTGTAATTCACACGACGAATGGTGCGCCGACATGGCGGGTTATTTAAACCGTTTTGATAGGTTAGATGGGCGACACTAGACAACTTAAAATACACCGTGTGTTTAAATTTGCAGACTTGTTGGGAGTGTACGCTTCAAAACTATTAGAACAAATGTGCGTGATAGCAATATTTTCTCTGATCTTGACTTTTTCTTTTCGGTTTCTGTTAACACAGCTAAATCTACATCTTTTTAGCGATAGTATTTTATTCTACGTCTGTTTTGTAGCTTGAGCCGTCGTCGTTTATTGTCCTTTTCGATGCTGATCGCCTATATCTATTCCGACGCTGATCACCTGTATGTTTAATAATATTTATTTTCCGAGTAACGAGAAGTTAGCTATGATTCTAAACACAAATGATTAAACCTGATAAAGATTTTGCTTCAAAAATTTGACCCAGGCCAGACATTTATTTATTAGTTTGCCATTAACCAATTCTAATAAACATTGTAAATGTAATGAAAAAGAAGACTTTTTGTCAACATTTCATAAATTATTTTATTTAAAAATATCTGCGGTATTTTGCCACATTGGACTATCATCAGGCAGACGAGATCTCATTTAAAAGGTCTTCAATTAATTTATTGTATCGAGAACGACCACAGATGTCATGATTCTATCCATACAACTCTTCAAATATACAATTTACAAAAGGGCCTGATGCCTACTGTAAAGCGTAAATCAATTACCATTTAGTAGGCGGATTAGAAACTTTATGATGCAATTCTATAATGTGAACAGCAATAACGGCAGGGGAATATCTATTTTGTCTCTTATAATGCTTTCTTTAAATGTCTCTTTAAATCAACACAGTATTTATTGATTAACAGAAAGTTTTTATTGCATTACATCACTAGATAAATGCAATTCATACACAGACGCTATCCTAACATTCTTAACGCATTGATCGTTGTCACTAATTTTCCATTGAACACAATTTAAATGACACATGTGTTTTTGTGTATTATGATGTATAAGGGAGAGTTATGTGAAAAAAAAATTGGCAGAAAGCCAAGTTGTAGAAGGCAGTGTAGGTTTTGTTATTGACATCGTGATAATAATTTACAATTTTATAAAATATAATATAGATATTATTTTTTGTCAATTCAGCACATACTATAAATACAGTTCCAAATGATAGTATGTATATATGTAAGTATGTATGTAACTAATTCTAATTGAGCTCATAATTGAACTACGTTAGAAAAGCAAAGAAATAAGCACCACTAATAAAGAACTGTCTCACGTTCTTCAACAAACTCAATATCACAATTTTAGATACTTATTACTTCACAACAACAGATTATAATGTATTATTTAGTTTACATAAAAAATTCATTAGGAAGTTTGAAGCTATGGGTACATGATTGTGTATAAATTAACAAACATGTTTTTAACTGAGGCGACGTATTATTGTTTTATTAGTCATCAATTTAATTTAAAAGACTCACACATTTATTCATAACCTTTTTTATTGTTACATTTAGGTATAATTGAAAAATCAAATATTTTATATGGAAAATTGTTGTTAAAAACTACGTATGTATCTATTTATATTATGTATGTGACCTTATATTGCATATGAGAATAAAATTGACCAATAAAATCGCAATAACGATGAGATTGTTAAAAACAAGTCTGTAAAAGTAGTCACATAAAATAATACCTCATAACACTTCACATAACATTTTATGGCTCTATTTCAAATGGATATATTACACGGCTATTATGAGAGACCGTGCTGTGTTGTTTGGTCAAAATTTACTACGACGCCCTTTACTTAGAGTAGTTCGCGAGATAAAACCCGAGAAATATACTAGAAAATCTAATCATGTTATTTACAAAAGTTTGCTGCATGTATCGTTTATTACTTCAGCGCAATTTAACACCTAGACCTTGTATGAAATCGTAAAATTATAGTTACTATAAAGAGAATTATACGGAACTTAACATTACACAAGAGTACTTTTATTATTGAATCAGCTTCATATCAGTGGTCACTACACTAAATAATAAGCAGTACTTGCATATAACAGTAACAATAATACATCAATGGCTATGTTTCAATTGAATTTAGCTTTGATAAATGAAAGGGTTTATATTTTATTATTTAAATTTTATATAAATATTGATTTATTGCTAAATGAAGTGAATTGAAGTTAGAATGCAATGTATAAACCGATGGAGTTTTTAACGTTTTGTGGAAATTTATTTAAATTTAATTGCTTATAGTTACTGAAAATTTTTCAATAATTTAAAATATATTTCTCTTATCTATATCTATAAATAATTATTTTAAAAAATAGATTTGATTTATGTAAGCTATGTGGGTATTAACATAATTAATTTAATAAAGCATGGAGAATATGTACAGAAATATCTGTTAAGCTCATTCATCTTTGAATGAATACTTTTATATGTGGGCAACTTAATATGTAACTACCACTAGTTTTATAGAAGAGTTCATGGGTCAACCAGCTGCTTTCAGAAACAGTGGGAGTGTGAATTTTTGAGCGGATTAATGTGTCTTACTTAGTTGAGTAAACAAAAATAATTAAGTACTAGTGGTACATTTATCAAAAACAATGCATCACATTGTGTGAGTCACGACATTTTTCTCCACCAATTGCTTTAACATGTCTATGCAATTAAGTGATATCACCTATATGAGTCATGCGGTTGTATAAAAGTAATTGGAGTTACTTAATAAACTAATAATATTTCTCAGGAATAAAATTATAATATGCATCGTTGTTTTAATATTATTTTAAAAACATTGTTTGTATTTCAGAGTTGACTTGATAATACTGCGAAATTGTTTCATCGTGAAGTAATTATCCCTAAAAAGTAACTTCTAGTGGTCGAAGTTGCTTTAAGCTTAGTTGATGCAACTGCATAATTTGCATATTACTTTGGCAACAAGACCCTATTAATTATTGAAAATACAGGCTGAGGACTTAACCATATAACTTTCTAGAAAGTTTATCTCAACTCATATTTCCTCATAATAAAATTGATCTTTTAAATTTAATATGTATGAATTATAATGACAATGATTGACTAATGTCATCATTATTTGATTTTAATTATAATCGAAAAATATTTATTAGCATATTTATTTATTGAAGTGCATAATTAATAAATAGAAAGGTTAATTAGCTGCAATTTATTATTGCACGGACACCTTAATCAATTTGCCTACTTATTTATTTTTATCAATTGGCTCTAAATACGGCTACTATTAATAATTGCCAAAAAGTATCCGATTTATTACACCTACTAGAGCGTCCTGTAGGGTTATAAAAGAAATTGAAACTAAAGATATCAAAGTTAGCTAATTGTGGCTGCCTACCAGAGCTATCACAAATCATTTTAAAAAAGTAGGATTTATTTTTAAATAAAAATGATGTAAGTCTTAGGTCGATAAACTAATTCAAAAAGATTTTTTAAAAAGTGGTCGCCTAAATTTAAAGAAATATATTACATCAGTAATAGCTATCCAGAATTTTGTCCGTGCAAACTAATTTTACTGGAAATATAAGTTTGTTCATTCTTTGTTCAAAATGCGTAATAGATTTAAAACGGCAAAACGGACAATATTGTTAAATTAATTTATCAAAAAACATCAAATATATATAATAATAATAATAAATAACAGAAGAAACACAGTCATAAATATAAAACACACTGAACGATGAAGTGTGAAAAAAAAAGACCGAAGTAAAAAAAAAATACAAAAATTATGAATGATGTAGTGATTAATAATAAAATGATTACACTGGACAAAAATAGTAAATATATTATAAAAATAATTAATAATTTAAATATTACTACACAAGTAACAAGACACTACATACAATACAATACACAATACTACACAAATAGACTACTACAAGTACTAAAAACTTACCTAATTTGATTATATGATAATTTACATGTAGATAATAAATATACTTTCATTGACTCTGAACATTTCTAATAAATTAATAAATAAATATTATCAAATTAATAGACTGCACACACAAATATGGAGTTAAACCGATCGGGTCTGATGGGAACGAGAGAAGAATAGAACGAATTTTTATATTTTATAGTTTGAAATAATATATTGTTTACAAATATGAATAAAAATATGGAAAAAATGAATTAATTTTTTAAGAGTTAATTAATATTTATGATTTGAAATTAGGCCATAAGATATAATTATCAAATCATAAATATCTCTTCTAAATCTAAATTGATAATGTCATGGAGAAAAAAAAAGTTATTAGCTCGATGAGGATTTGATAACTTTGCATAATTAGCTAGAGAAGGTTGTAATTATAGAATAGAATTATTTATTTCGTCTTGCTCTTAGTATTGCGTCCTGCAACTCTTCAAAAAGTTAAGATTTCTGCAAAGATTTATGTCGGTATGGCTTGGATGTGATTGAGGCTGACAGATAAAGTGGAAGGTGAGGAAGACAGACAAATCCTTAAATCATGAAATTATTGACAAAGTTTTCTCGTCTACAGTTAAAATTTATAAATTTCCAGAAGTGCCAAAACAATTGCCAGATCAAATATTTTAGCGCAAAATATTTCACATTGCCCAAATTGCACAACTGAAGCATGAATGAACATCTTCATAGACTCTCCACAATATATTTTGAGTTTCACAGAATGTACATAACAGGCTCAGAACTCTTACCAATCTCTGCATTTATAGAGTTTATGATTTATGATAATACAGTTTTTGTTGCTCTAGACCAATTTTTAAACAATATACTTTCTATAGTGTATCGCGTCACTAATGTTAAAATCTGATTGCCTTACCTTACTTAGTAAGCCAATGTAATGCATGGTTTTTATGGAATCACCAGTCAATGGGTAGTTGAAAATGACAAACCCTTTTTGCTTTTCATTATTTAGGGGTTGACTTTAGCGCTTTCTATGGTGAGTAGTTTTTGTAGCACGAAAAAATTGTAGGGGACCTTGGATTTTTCAAGTTTCTTGTATAGCTTCGAATGTTATGAAAAAAGTTTTAGACAAAAGTTGTTCCAAATATTCCAAACATTAAAAAAAATCAAAAAAATAGCAGCCGAAAAAAAAACACTTATCTCGTGACGTACTATTTTTATAATTATACGGTAGTTTGTCAGCCAGGTTGACTGACCTATAAAGTGATTTATGATACAAATATGTCATGATATTTTTTAACTTTGCGTGTTTAGCATATCATAAGTAATGCACTTATTTGTTTTAAGGGACACTTGAACTACTAGGACAAAGAGCGAAAGTATCGGTTGAACGCTGTGACAACCTAGTGCGAACAAGCCTTAAACGTTATATTGAGATTTAAATATTTGTATAAACAAGCATCATCCATATAAAATATAAATCAATGTTATTGTAAGCAACACGAACAACACCAGATTTAGGTTCCATTTAGGTATAATCTCGACTGACGCAACAAAAGTTTTATACAAACATTATTGTAATTAAGATGTATCTATAATATTGTTAAGACTGTCGCTGTTGAATTTGTTGAAATGACGTTAAAGGATACATTTCTAATCAAAGTTACACAAAGTTACAAAGTTACAAAGTTACTTAAGACAAGACTGGAATAATTGAGATAGAAAAATATCCAACGACATTATTTTATATTCAATGAAGGATGGCTGGTCTGTTATATGAAATTTAAATAATTAACTGTTGTAATTTTTAAATAAAATCAAAGTAAATTTGTATAAAATTTAGATCAAAGGTGAGATTATACTCAACAAAATTTTAAAAGTAACAATATTACATATTGTAAAAAACGACGTTTAACACAATGTACATAAATACAGTAGTCAGCTAATATTAAAACTATCATGATCATAATCGTGGTGGCAAAATATATAAATATAAAATCCCGTAAAAAACCCTCACGTTGCATGACAAAGGAATAGCAATATTTCGAAGATTGTTATGTTCGCTGAATCACGCACATATATACCAAGCTTACATGGGTGAAATTTTCTAAATTTTAGCGAGTAATAAACACGTAACAAATGCTACGCACGAAACCAGGTGCAGGGGGAAGAGGTTGCAATATATATATATATATATAAATCCGAACGAGTTTTCATAAATTTTCCAAGATTAATGAAAACATCTTTAGCAAAACAATTATTAATCATCCGAGCTGAGGCATAAATCAGGCGCGTTCTTTAATCGTAAAATATTGCGCAGGGCGTTATTTATTTTACGGTTGTTCCAATCGGGCAGCTAGCGTTTTATTATTTTCCATCATTTTTATAGGGATATATAAAGATTTACACGCGAATACGTGTAACATAGATATTGGCAAAATTATTAATAATTGAAAAAATGTGAAATTGATGGTATTTACGTTTTAAAATGGCTTTATCTATTGTTGGAGCTTCTTAATAACTCAAGCAAAGCTATTGCTTTGTGTATAGAGGGTGGATGCAAACACATTATCTTTACAGCATTATTCCGGCAGCTACTTGATAAATGTGACACAACCTGATATACTGAAGCAATGGCTCACATATTAATGTCAATCTTAATATGAATGCGATATTTATCTTAAATCCCAGTATAGTGGAATTTTTTATTTGTTGTATACATATACTTTATGAATTTTGAAATTGGCATATCCTTAGCAGTAAAATTATATTTTTTTGGTTCATTTTATTATTTTTAATCAGTCGTTTGTTGTTGGAAAGGAGAACTACGTTTATATACTATTTTTCTATTTATTTCTTCTCTGGACGAGTAAACATGCGGTATTTACATCTGAATTTTGTATTCTGCGGAGGCATTAAAGCGCCTCCGACACGCAACATCAAAATAAACCCGATGAGCTATTTTCATCAGCCTATTTCGACGTGAGGAAATTATATTTAGATTTCCTCTATATTTACATCATAATCTTCCATATACATAGATTGAGGTGTGGATTACACGCAAATTAACTAACCGAGATTAATATCGTAATCAAAATTGTATTAATCGTCCAATTTCTGGATTGTACTTATTCATATAAGGTCTGAAATAAATTAGTTACTATACTTGATTGTATTCATATAATATCCGCAATTTATATTCAATTACAATAGTGGTTCCGTTCGTGTTGGCATATCCCCCTTAGAATAATTGTCCGAATTCCTACTGATTGTAACTGGATTCGACATTAACAAGAAACCATAATCAATTGATATTGTAATGCTGTATTGATTGATTAAACTTGTTGGTTATAATTTGATAAAGTTTCTCTCTCTGCAATTATTTATTCACACATTGTAGCTTAAAAAATTAAACTATTATATATATATATATATATATATATATATATATATATATATATATATATACATTCTCTCTCTCTCTCTCTCTCTTA
>JARJEC010001038.1:0-15517 GCA_030264575.1 Tachinus sp. AB-2021 | reverse complement strand
GAATATTAGCGCCAAGGTCTCTTACTCTTCGTACGCAAATTACAATAGACAACGGAAAGATAAGTTATTAAGTTAACATTATTATGTTTATATATTGGGTATTCTACCGTATACGTAAAAAAATTTTTTTTTGTGAACTTATACAAAATTATATTTTAGCTTTCTGTTTGAAACTTTTTTTGAAATCCACAAAAAAACAAATATATCTCAGTTACCAACTTGCGCACCCCCATGATTATGACATATATTTTCTGGCACAAAAACCTACCATTTAAAAAAAATCGCAGCGTTAAAAAAGTATATGAATGTTGCCTCCATTATAACCCACAAAATCTAAATTTCAAAATTTTGCGGATTATCGTTTTGCACTTAATCGATGTTAAAAATTATAAAAACAATAAAACAATTTAAATTATTCATGCAATTTGTTATAAAACTTAAATCAATTATTATAGATTATTGCTGAAACATAAAAATTTTTAAAATAATTTAAAAAGTTCATTTTAAAACGAATGTAACTAGTTAATTAAAATACACAAAAATAATGATTTGTACCGTATATTTTGTATTTTTAATTCCATGTTCATCCATTATTTTTCCTCATTATATTTAATTTAAAAATCGTAATTCTGTTTGGTTGTATGATGCGCGATCAATTTCAATTAATTAAACAATTAATCCCGGAATTCTTTTTGGAAACCCGAACACGACGTTCCATTTTATCGGCTTCATTATCACAATTGCGTGATGGGTTATTAGTAATCTCGCTCCTTATTAAGTAGATCGGCTCCGATAAGCCATCTTTACATTAATTTAAACAGGGTCGGCACATTTAAATTGGGTGGAGGTTTTATATTACCTATTATATATAGAAATTGTTCGAATCAATCTTAATTGAAGTTTCATTTATTCAATGCATAATCAGGATTACTTTAATATTTATTTTTCTGAAGAGAGTTATTAATGTACGTAAACGCTGAATATTGTGTAGGTGTGTTAATGTAAGTAATCATTTTTTATATCATATATATATATATATATATATATATATATATATATATATATATATATATATAAATTTCCACATTGGACCAGAAAAAAATAAAATATTAAGATACAAAATTATGTTTAGTTGTTTTGTAAAGAAAATTGTTCTTATTTAATTTGAAATGTATTTTCGAGGTCGAAAGGAATGAAATAAGCATTATTATCAATAGTACAAATTCGAAGGTGTTTGATTTCATAAATTATCTAGTTACAAAATTGTTTTGATTTGTTTTCGTTATTATTAAAATGTAATTCTTAAATCAGAACAAAAAATAAGTTGAGAATGCTCGTGCAACGGTGGTATATCAGAAAAGGTTTCTTATCCAAAATAGCACAAAAAATGTGTAAAAAAGGTATGACAAGACCACATATTAATTATATTAAACAACAACACTAATATTATTAACAAGGTACAACAATTTTTAGTAGAGTAGGTATTTTTCCTGTTACCAATTCCAGAGATTTTGAAAAATAAGCTTAAATTTTAGTATTGCAAAATGAGACTAAATAAATTTCTGTGGAACTTTTATTAAATTAATATTTGGGGTTATGTTATCAATTATTTAAACGATTATACGTATATGCAGTGTTTGCTGTTTTTTATTAAGGACAAGTTTTTTTTAATTAATTTGTTAAAGTCGTGCATAAAAGAATATAAATAAAGTTGCCAAAAGAATATTTTAACAGCTATGAGGTGTGTCAGGATAGTGTTTGTTTTTCTTATGTTCATTAAGATCAGTGCCCATTAAAAACAGGGATAAAGGGCTCACACTATCTGAACCCATATTTACAAGCAACAGATAATATAGTAAAACAGTGTAGCCTGTAGTTAACAGAAGACGGAGCAAATTTCGTATTAGTTATTAGGTAGGGATACAATTTCAAAAATATATTTGAATCGGTTATTTGGCTAAATGTTCTTAAATATTTTAAGATTGTGCCGCTAGAGTAATTTTTAGAAGTACCAACATCTATTCAAGCAAGAAGAGAATATATGAAGTATGTTTAATATAGTATATTTTCAGATTTTTGATTAATGTAACATTTTTGACGTAAAAGATTTTTTTGAAAGAATAGACAGCCAAAAATAAAATATCTACAGCAGAGTGAAAAGTGTTTTTATTTAGTATATTAATTTATAACAGACACTACTCTTTAACCATCTTTCAGAAATTTTTACTTTTTAATTTTATGAAAATTATTATTTATGCTGAAGATGTTTCAATTATTATTATTTCACTTGGTAGTCTCAATTTGCAAATGCCAGGATTTAAAACATGTGAAAAAAATAAGAAGAGTATATTAAGCTTATTAAAATACAAAAAAATTAATTCGTAATTTAAGAATGCAATTCTCACTACCAAGGCATCTTTTTCCGCATATGACACGTGTTATTATTACATATATTATTGAAATTTTTTTTTTCATGAAATCGAAATTGAAACAATACGTTTAAGTATTTCAAAGTTTTTTTTTCTGTTTGGTAAATATTTAAAGAATAAAACAAAATTAAGCAATAAAAAAATCCGTTTTTGAGAACAAATTTAAAGGAATAAAAATATGATTAACTTTTAGCATAGACGACAGACAATAAACCGTAGAAAATATATTTGGTAACACCTCCTCCTCCTCCTCCTCATCTCATTTGAGCAGTGGTTGTACTCTTTACATTACTTAAATCGGTTCAGAAATAGAATTAGAGTTTTTCTTATTATAACAAAGTTATAACATTAAATACTTAATGTAACTAACTACAAATTACTGAATTGTCAGAAATTGCAATTTTTATATATAATAATTATTTAACTCATTGGGTTTATAGACAAGATAAGTTAAGTGAAATATTTATTTTATACCTATGTGGAGTTTTAATATATATTTTATTATTTTGAGAATGAATATAACCAAAACTTCCACCAACTTCCACTTCAAATACTGAATGAATTAAAGTAAATCAAAATCGGCTTTAGAATAGCAAAAATCTCTTAAATATCTCATTTTTAATTTATACCCGTTTATCGGTGTTTTATTTTATCGAAACAAACAAAAAGCAAACATATGAAATTGCATCACTTTCCAGTCTTGGCACATAAAATTATAAAACAAGCTTGGCATGTGCTATTGATTCAATAAAAGCAAATATTTAAAATCGGTATAAAAATTTTCATAAATAAATTGATTATTCAAATAACTTAGTTTGAATGCCCTAACTTAAATAAAGATGAATGCTATCTATATGCACAAACACACTGAAATTTTCAAAACTTCAATCAAAGGTGTGTAAGAAAAAATGTATACGAAGTTTTCGTATGATGTAAACCAGAATATAATATTTGCACAATTAATATAATATTTAAGTAGACATTTTATCAAAGTAAATTCAGGTGTTTTATAACATAAATATTATGATAGCGACCATTTCTACTTATTATTATGCACTATATTTTATTTGCAGTACTTACTGATAAAAGTGGAAAGCGCCAATTTAGTTATACACACTTAATAATCTTAATATATGTTGATACATTCCGATTAATCCGTAGTGACTTGATAAGATTTAAATAAAATATGGGATTATGCATTTGAGTAGATACTAATTAACACCTTTTTATATCAACTGTGTAAGATTTCTAAACGTAGCGAGAGGAAATCGTAGAGACGCAACGTGTAATTTATGATTATTTATAAATTTTGTTATAAAAGTTGCCGCATAAATTATTACCTTTGATCAGGCGAGATTTTCAGTAATAAGATGCATGGCTTTAATCAACTATTTATTAACGGTGGCGTTTTAAAACAGGAATTTGATTTATCAATGAAAATATAACCAGTTCCTTTCATTATTTTTTGGCGCGTATTAATCGCTTTGATTAATTTAATAATGCATAACATTTTAATTACTTCAGAAGAATGCAAAGGATAAACTTTAAAAGCAAATAAATTCTATTAAAAAAAAGCTTAACTAATTTATTTCGTCTACGTTTTCCGTCCGCACTTCGTGAAACGATTAGACCATTTCAAGCCATCAATTTCAGGGAAGTTTTTAATCCCTCCGCACAAGCAAGTGATTTATCACCCAAAAAGGTAGATTTAAAGTATCGATTGAAATATATTTAAAGAAAGTAAGCATGAAGTAACCTATTAATACATTCTATTAATCCCGTTAAGAACCCGAGTATAAATACAAGGGATTATCAAGATGCAATTTCTTAAAAGGATTCGCTACTAATGAAAAAAAAAACTCATCATGAGCATTTTAAAAGTTAATTTGAATGGAATGTTTTATTTGCTATAAAGATGTAAATATCTAGTAATAAAAGTTATTATGAATGTGTGTTTAAATTAATAGACGTTGTGAAATGAGTAATGTAAATTGCTATAAAATTCAAAGTTTTACTGTATTTATATTTTAAAGAAATTCTTAAAAACGATGGTATCAGAGATATATAATATTAAATATAAGCGATTCTAGTATTATTTGTTAAATACTAAAATAATAGAATATTAAAAAAAAACATAATGTTTTGAGTAAATTCCTTCATCAGGTTTTATGATTATTGCTAAAACAATATACATACAATAAACATTTAAAATTGCATACATCAACGTTACAATGACAGTTATTAATTCATAAATTGTCCACTACATAATTAATTAACATTGTTGTAGTTAAAAGCTCATTGCATATTTCAAGTATTTTTGGCTTTGCTTAGACAAATATTAATAAAAGTTGTTCTTCTCTGAAACAGAAATTATCATGTACTAATGTTGCGCTTATAACAAACTACTAAAAAAACTTGAATATTAAAAAAATGTCTTTGCGTGGTTTAGGAAAACTATTAATATAATATCTAATCAAAATCTCCAAATTGTTATCATTTTTGTAAAGGCTGGAAATTTTTGAAAGTTATATACATATTGGTAGTGTAATGTTAATGTAAAAAGTCAAAAACCTCAAAATGAAAACATCAGATTTTTACAAAATTGAAAGTCGTGTACCTTATCCTTCTGATAAAAGATCATCACTATAATATGGACTTACACACTTTTACTAAAATAAAATTACAAGGTACTACAGTTCCATAAACACCTGATGTTTCTATTTTGAAGGTTATGGCATATTACCTTAACACCACCACCATCAATATGTAGTTCGAGCAATATTTCAATCATGAAATTGTTATGTAGATTTTGCTAATAAAAATAATAAATAATATAAGAATAACAGACACAGATATTGTCATGCATTCAACAGATCAATGGGACATTTTTAATTCAATATTTTACAAATATTGAAGTTCATATTATGGTTAAGTCGCGCAGCTAACTTAGTAAAATATTATATTTTAAAAAAATTGAAACAATTCTGAAAATTCTTGATTTTAAACCTTTTAAGTTTTAATTGTCAGCTTAGCGTTGTGATACTCGTTGTCTGTAGGAATATTTAATGTTATAGATGGACTACTGGTATCTTTATATTATATGCGTATATATAAGCACTCACTCTGAATATCTTATTATTTAAAATGGCGTTACACGTAAATCATCAACCGAGTGATGTAATTTTAATACGATGCAGAAATTACGTAGGTGCACTGATGAGCTCTATTGGGGACAAAATAATTGCAGGCATTTGATTTGAATACGTTTTTTTTTAATCTATTTTAAATAAGGATGCCGCCGGAACCGGATCAAGTTCCGGTATCCGGCGGATCCGGCCAGAATTTGAACGACTCGGTTCCGGCCAGATCCAATTTTTTTCTAAATAAGTATAGTATAATAAAAATGTAAGAACAACATGTTCTATCAATTAATGAAATGTAAACAAAATGAACAAAAAACTAAAATTAAAATATATTGGAATTTCAATATTTACAAAATTATTGCAGTGAAATCTGTAGGAGTGAATATTATAGGTGTTATAACTGACAACTCCCGTATCAGAACAATTTTGTATGCACCGGAAAAAATATATGCAAAGTAGGTAGCCTGTATAAAGTCGGCATAAATATAAAATATTGAAATTTTTAGTAAAAAATTTCTTTAACAAGCAACTTGTTTTTCTTCTAAAAGAATTTTTCGTTAGTTCATTATTCAATTTTCAATAAAACACAAAACCACACCAAACATAATGAACATTTTTTAAATTTTATAAAAACTATTTGAATTAAATATTTTGAAAATACAAAATATTTTTGCTTTGCAAATTTTTATATAATTTTAATATTAAAAAAAGGAAAGCATTTTAAAAGGTAATTAAAAAAAAGAAAATAAAAAGCACTTTTTGTTATTCGCAATTGATTTTTAGTTAAACCACTTTTTTGACTATTATAATTTTGTTATATTATGATCTTACAATTCCCAATAGTTTGTAATATACGTATCGTGAAAGTAGATTAACAAATTCTGCCATTCCGAATTTTATAAACATGTTACATCAATATATAATTGATATGAAAAAATCTGCCTGGGTGGGTACCTTCTTTGACCTGACAAATGCATTTAATTTAATCGTAAATCATAAGATCTTATTAAAAAAACAAGAAAAATACGGTTTAGAGAAATTGCTTTAGAATGGTTTTCAAGTTTTAGGTGGAAATAGAAAAAGTGATATCAAAACCGTTAGTTAATGTGGTGTACCGTAAAGATCAGTACTTATGCCTATTTATTATATTCTTGTATGACTATGATGCAACTATTTACGCAAACTATAGTTCACTCCTCGCTGGCGAAAATTATCTTGAAGATGCTATAAATGTACCAAATAATAGCGTAGTAGAATTATGTAATCATTCGAATATATATTTTTATATATTTGATAATAAATGTAAAAAAAATTATATACATACATTTTAAAACGTCTCAAAAACCTGTTGATAGTTGTCCACAGTTAAAAATTAGTATAAAAAAACAATGAACAATCAAATTTCTAGGTATATTTGTATATATATATATAGTTTGTAAATAATTTGAATAAAATAGTTTTCTTATTATATTTGTGAAGTTTTAATTTTATAATTTTCAGAATGAATATTTAATAGATGATTAATATATTCTTATTTCATCAACCAATCAAAATCTATAAAAAATCGACCAATAGGATTGATTTTTTGTGATAAAAATGGCTAGCAGGAGATGGTAAAAATCGATAAAACTGCACCTTGCTTTCAGAGAAATAAACGGCTGATTCCGTGATATAAATGTAATTTAAAATTTATCGGACATGAATTTTACAATTAACCTACAGTTTTGCACAATAAATGTGTAAAATTACAAGATTGCATTATTTCCTAAGTAATACATTATATATTTAATCATATATTTATCACCTGTAATACACACGAGGTTGATTTTATATCAGGGTAAATTTTTTAATGTTTTTTTTATGTTTCTCAAACCTATTTGCATAAGAGAATTATTCTCGAAATAAGGGACATCGCGCCACTTCGTGTCGTAATTTTTCCATGCCCTTAATTCTCGAGTAAATTTCATGTGAACTAGGTTTTCGCAAAAAAAAACTTTACCCGGTGTATTAATACATGATAAACTAAAATGGTACATAGATACATTATGTAAAAAAAACAACTTCGGCCACTTGTTACTACAACTTCCTTAAAACTTTTGTATTTTGAACATATACAAAATATATTATCAATAATATTTGCTTTGATTTAATTTGTTTCTTGAAACAGAAAGAAATTAAAATTGAACTGTTTGTGAAATTGATCTAAAAAAAGATATAAATATATTTAAATTCTAAAACCACAGTTAAAATAATCATTTGTTTAAACATCAAACAATATTTTGTAATTTCTACATTTTTGCCAAAAAAATGATTCTAAAAAACTGTATTTAAAATATGTCTTCATTATTGTTTTACTTTTGACTTTCGATGTTTTTATAATAAAATAAAATAAAATAATGACACGGCAGAAACATTTCATGAAAATATTGTGTTTATTTAGAAATAATTATTTTAAAATTTATTTCAATAAAAACTAGCAAACAACATAGAAATGTTAAAATTTAATTAACCGATTAATTCGGTTCAATGTTGATCGATGCAAATGGAATGTGTATTATAAATTTACTTTCATCGGTCAAAATATAAAGCCACTTTTACTTTTACTGAATAGAAGCTAGAATAGCAAACCGTCGGTGTCGTTATGAAGTTATGAGTTATGGGTAATGCATATTATATATTTCACGCTAATACATAAGATTATTCTTGATGTACTTAAAATATCAAATTTAATTGAATTAATTAGTATATTAATATTTAAATTATATACATAAATAATTCATTTTTACTCGAAGATCAAATATTAAACAGAAATTTGAATAATCTTATTTGCGGATTAAATAAATATATGTATATTTATTTATCCTTATTCTTAGAAACAAGAGCAAACAAATATATAAATAATAGATTGAACTAGTTGTCCTAAGGAAATAAATATAGTAATGTAAAGCACTCTTAAAAATTGAGTAAATAGCAATGCTATATGTTGCATTATAGAAAAGTTTCTGTTTTTTGTAAATAACTTTGGAGTTTATAACAAGAAATAAATAAAATGGGTGTTTATTTATGTGAGCCGTTAAAATTGTGTTGATCTTTAATTACTCAAATTAGCGTAATTAAATGCAGGAAGATCGTGAAAAATGCAGATCGCAGACATATTCATTAAGAAACGATGATGCTCCTGCGCTGTGAAGAATTTACGGGCACAATGCCAAAATTTCTCCGGTCATCATCTATTAAGTTAAATAGTAATGGGTGGACATGTATAATTTTAAATTAACGGATTTATTGCAAAGTTATTAAGCGAAACACTTATGAATGCTGCTGTTGATGTGTGTGGCTCACCTTTACATTCATTGGCATCTCTTGCAGTGGCCCGCCCCCATGGTCTATCGAAATGGAATGGTTTGCATCGTTCGCAATCGCGTCCGGCTGTATTGTGTTTACATTCGCATACCAATTGAGCATCGCGACCCGGGACACAACGGCTAGCGTGACCATTGCACTTGCATCGTCCACCGACGGCGAAATCCGCGACAGCGTACTGATGGGTAACCTGGTGATATCCTGTCATTAAAGCATTATTCCCAATCTCGACAGTTGCAGGTTTAGTTTCCTCCACATCTAGTGATTGCATTTCATTGACTAGTTGCACGGATGGTTCTTTAGTTTGATTATCCTCCCCTACTTGTTTATTATAATGATGCTCATCCACGAGTATATCAAGATTATCGGATAAATCTTCAGTCGGCATGTGCAATCGATTAAAAACCACTTTGATATCCGTCGCCGTAACCCAATCTTGTAAAACGGGAGAGTTGTCGAAATCATGTGCACTAGGTCTTCCTTCCAATGTGCTGAAGGCGATTCTGGAAATTTGCCCAGGGCTAAGCCCATCTCCGCCAGTGTACCGATGGGCATCCGTGCAGCGAGCTTCCTGCTCATTAGTTTTAGTAATGGTAGCTCTGTTAGGTCTTCCGTACACCCTCCGGCACTGGCTAGAATAAAATTGGAAGGGCTGCCAAGTTTTTCCATAATCCATACTCTTGTAAATTGCGATTGAATCAGGTTTCGGAGTATGCGGACAAAACTGGAGACTTACATATGTCAATTCGTATTTTTTACCGAGACTAAGAACTAGAGTGACATTATCTGGCGGCGCGTTAATTGAAGTTGCCGCGGCCAGCGGTTCGGATCTCCAGCAAGTTACATTGTTCGGATTGTTGAGATCTGTCAGGTGGGATTCAGGGAATCTGTACTTGGGCTGTCGGTCATCGCATACATGGCACGCGGGGTTACCACTCGCTTCGGAAGCTTCACAATAATGGGTGGTTGCATGCTGCCCACATGTCGAGGAAGCTTTCACGGGCACTCCGAAAGCGGCATTTACAAAATCGGGGATGCATCTACGCGGACGATCTTCATCATAACACGGATCAACTGGTGCCTGCTGACCGGCAAACATTTTTAAAAAGTTATCAGAGACCGCAAGTGTAGACGCGCCGCAAATAAATAGCATAAAAGTAGCGTAAAACATTGTTAAAACTTGCCGGTAACAAGATATGCGAAAGTAATTGTCATCGGTAATTAAAACTACAGCTTCATATCACAACACCAACTGCGAAGAACTCTGTTCGTATTATGCGTGATCGGGATACGCGCGGCTCTTGTGGAAGCTGCGACCGTAACAACTCAACGGACGTGCATTGACTGGCGGTCCGCAGTCTAGTCGAGTCGAGTAGCACCGCCCTCCTGAAAAGGGCGCATACCACCAGCATCCAAGCATCTACAAGGCACTGGGTGTACGAGATCTAAGATGACTTCGTAATTAATGATTAAGTCAATTATAGCGAATTAGTACGTTGTCTACTATTAGCCTAGAGTGAAGTGAAACTGATACGGATTATTATCTCGCGCTCTCAGCCGTACACACAACATTCTTAATAGAATTTGCAATTCTTCCATCACTAGCGGGATAAATTATTACCGGCTAATATTAATCACAAGCCGTAAAATTGATAGCAACACCGACATACTGTCATGAAAAACTTTAAATTGATGGCTCGACTTTAAACAACATAAGGTAACAATCGCGTGAACTTGGGCAGTTATAATCTAAATCACAGGAATGTAATAACAATTTATTTGCTTCAACTTTTCAGGGACACAGTCGTAAGAATTCCCATCGAGATAATCCTGGCAGATTTATCTATTAAACTTTGTAAAATCGATATTTTTCTGATTTCGATTAACACGATCATTGTAATTAAGTAAAATCTATTAATTACATAAATTTTATTATAAAGTATTTTTTAATGAAAAATACTGTATTTAAATTTTTATAAATAAAGTATTTTACTTAATAATTAAACTCGTCAAATCTATCAAAATCAATAGAGCAATTATAAAAATTGATTTTAAAATGAATACTACATTTCGATGGCAATGGCCTAATAACATGTATCAACAAAAATGAACTTTTTCAAGAGAACAAACAACCGCAATATACCTGTAAGAAATCAGTATCCAATCAAAATATTGCACAAAAAAATGTTGTTATACTCAAATTTTTAGATTATAAAAAGATTACAATGAATATTAAAAAAAGGTTACCAATTCACAAAATTTTATATGCAAAACTTGAAAAATTAGTTCATACGTCTTATTAGATCATAACAATAAATTACTAAATTTTTAAGCCATATTCAAACAAAAAAAAGATGGATACTTAAAATATTAATAAAAGCACCCTTATTGTCCAAAAAATTCTTTTAAAGTTAAGATTTGCGACATACAGATTGTATCTAATAGGAGATAGAAAACATTTTTTTAAATTTTTATAAAATAACTTTAAAGACCTCAAGAAAATTTATCGCAAAGCTTAACAATTCTATTATAAAATGTTAGCTTGAGACAACATATGTTTTCTGCAATGCAATAGTCATTCATACAGTACTATTAAAAACTTATTTACCTATGTTTTATAGTAAATAAATTTAGTAGAAATGAGCCGATTTTAAAAAACACTGACTGTTTTATAACGGATTTATTTCTATTTTCTTTAACAACATAGGATTTAAGCAGTGCTTTTCCAGACTAGACTATTTACGAAATTATGATTTTCATAATTTATGGCATTTAATCTGCAATCTTTCAACACGTTTCAACAATAAAATTTAATTTACATAGTCTCTAAATTGATTTTAGATTCAATGGTGCTACTTTTATTTTTAAGATTCTATAATAGCAATTTTTTTCTTGATTGCCAACTGTAGTGTACTTTTTTTAGTCTAGTTTGGCCTACGCTAGTATAGTGGCAAGTGACAATGAGTAAGTAGAAAAGAAATTTAACAATAGATTTTATTATCGACAATTTTTTTCTTGATTGCCAACTGTACTTTTTTTAGTCTGAAGTCTGGTTTGGACTACGCTAGTATAGTAACAAGTGACAATGAGTAAATACCAAAGAAATTTAACAATAGATTTTATTATCGACTTGACCAAATTTATATGTTCGCACACGTTTAGTAAACTACTCGCTACTCTACTTGGCCTAGTAAGCCCATATGAACCTTAAATGTTAAATAAAATTAAAAACAAACATCACTTACATATAATAAGTTAAAAATTATTATGAAATCAAAGAAAATGTTGTGTGCCCTTCTTGTAAACGTTAAAGGACTGTCTAGAACAACCAATATAATTTATAAGCTGCCAGTATCAGCGTCAATTTAGGCAATTGAAACAAAAAAAATTAAATAAGAAGTTGCTATAACCGGCAACAATTGCATACAATTGTTTTAACTCTTCATCAGTAGACTTTAGTAATTTCCGCATCGCATAGAAACAATAAAATATAGTAGATTAACTGTGTAGAACAACCAATATAATTTACAGGCAACCATTATTATAACGTCAACCTAGAATATAATCAAATTAGATTACTTAAAAAGTAATTAAAATCAATTATCCAATTTCACGTTGTTACAATATACAAATTATTATTCCAAAATGCATAATGTTTTTTGACAAATCAGTATTTTATGAAATAGTTTTACGATTACGTAATGTTGTTATTTGTAATTTTATTATTTTTATTTTTCGCATTTATTTATTATTTATTAAATTTTACAAAATTCTATAATTGTGATAACATGGGTAGGAGATTGCCAATCGGTATCATTTTCCATGAGACAGTTAATATATATCTAGTTATTGGAAGTAAATTACGAAAGGAACGAGCTTTAACTCAATACTAGAGTTTCTTTTTCGAATATATTCAAACCGCAAATCCACGATTTTTCTGCAAAAACCGAATCGCAATAAAAAACCGCGATTTTCAAATTTTTTGCGTGTTTGGCCGATTTTGAAAAAATATTGGGATTAAAAAAAACTAATTCATACTAATATAAATAAAAATAGTAAATATAATTCAAAGTCAGAACAAGACCTACCGCAACTAATGTGCAAGCTGTGAGCCGCCCAAGGACGCATTGACCGGAGGGCTCTTAGTTTGCTTATTTAATTCAAAATTTACCTAAACTTAAGATTAAAACAATATATAAATATAGTAGTATTTGCATTTATACCAATTAAATGTAAATAAACTATCTAATCCACTCTAAAAGAAAGTAAAAAAAGTTTTATCAGAATTTAGAGATTTATTTGGAGAATGAAGAAGAAACCCGTAGAGTCCAACGACCTAATACATTCTCAATAATCTCAACTGTTTTATCAATGTAAACTACATGAAAAAGCAACATGAGATGAAGAAAGAAGAAAAATAAATACAGAAAAAAAAACAAGAAATAAAGGCAAGAAACAAAAGAAGAAAGAGAAAATCAGCAAAATAACACCAATTATTATTACCATTTATAAAGTATATGTATACGGAAAAAGCTGAAATGTGCAATCTTTTGGAATATCTTGAGAAGTCTGAAGATATAGTCATACTCACATAAATCTAGTACAAATTCCAATTGTTCAATTTAGATCTATTTAAGCAATTATCTAAAATTATTTGTTGTAAATATGACTTTTCATACTACTTATTTATTTATATTGGTTAATAATATGAACGTTAAAAATTAATTTAAAAACATGTCATATAATTAATGTCCTAACGATGCAAAAAGATTTTACAAAATATTGACAAAAAATATATATGTTTTTAATCAATAACGTTCGTATTATTACCCAATATAAACAATTAAAATATCGAACAAAAAAAAATGTCGAACAAAAATAAAATAAATAATTTTCATACTACCTAACATATTGACAGATGTCAATTTAACTCTCTATCACATTATAACTTTGACTTTGACTATGAATCAGTATGAATCTAAACACACTAAATAAATTTAATTTAGATGTGATGATTGCAATTCTAGTACATCACAAATTAATTTTTGAATTGTAAATTTAATTTGTTTGTACTGGATTTATGTGAGTATGACTACAAACCCTTTAGATTGTTCATAAAACAATGCGATTAAAAATATTCCTGCTCAAGTAAAAAATAAAATTTGAAAAAATTACTTAGTAAGTAAAAAATTTCGCGCAAATATTATGGCAGTAAGACAAAATATACAAAGCAATGGCATATTGTTATAATTTGTTATTTTGTTGATAACTGCCGAAAGTGAAGTTATATATAAAAGTAGAAAGGTGCAGAATTTTGTTATGGAGCGTTGTTTGTCTCAAGAATGCGCAGAAATTGTTAAATTGTGTATTTAAAACTTTTTTTCGACAATTCTCAAGTCAACGTGTGTCCTAATCAAAAAGCTAAATGCTGAATAAAAATCAACGTTTAACAAACGCTTTTTTAGCAAATTATGTAGTAAATGAAGCATACTGGAAGACCTCGTTCTGGTCGTTCAAACAAAAATATTAAGATGATTCGGGCAGAAGTTCGGGCAGAACCAAAAATTTCCAAAAGAAATTACTTTAAAACGAATTTTGCACTTATAAATGCATATATATATATATATATATATATATATATATATCCGTAGTGTTAATATTACATGGTGTGCTACAAATGCATTTTAATTTGGCATTTACTGTGCATTTTATCAACGTAACGTAATAACGTCTCTAAATCCATTGAAAATTTATTTTATTCGTGCACATACGATTCGCATTTCCCAACCCAAGCTGACGTGATGTCAGCTTATGAAAAATATAGACAAAAAGATATAGGTATATTAGCGAGACGGCACGCCATGCAATACTAACACAACGTATGCATCTATATAAAGTTCAAACTTAGTTTAAACTAAAACAAATGGGTTTTCAAAAACGTTTGCAATACGCACTAATGGTTATAAACTTACTGGAAATTGAATTCAGTTATTACTCGTACAAAGGCAAACTCTGAAGCCAAATTTAATACGTAACAAAAAAAAACAAAATTTTAAATAAAATAAGTTAAGTTTTCTTTTATATAGAGTCTATACATCCCATAGATAATGATTCTACGAAAATCTCTATCGAAAATAAATAATATAGCTAAAAAGTTTGTTGATTTTGTTTTGTCATTTTTTTAATCAAATTCTCCTAATAATTTTTGTTTTAACAATGTGACGGGGGCGCTCGTAGTAATTTGGTACAACTGCACCCAATATTCTAGCGGCGGTACTAATAAGAACTATTATTATCCTCAAATATTTTCAACAGACTTAATTCAGACAAAATTAGTAACAATTTGTGACAAATACTCATAGAAATGCAAATCCAATTGATGCATAAATATCACTAGTACCACAAGATTGACTTCAAAACGTAATAAAAAAAACAAAGTGTACAAACATGCAAGTTATAAAATCGAATTCTACTAATTCCACAGGAGTTTGCGTTATATATAAAATTTTCAAAAATTTTAACTACTCCCCACCTACGCCAAAAATAATAACGGTTAAATCATAAACATTTTTAATAATATAA
>JARJEC010001035.1:0-12494 GCA_030264575.1 Tachinus sp. AB-2021 | reverse complement strand
TCAAATGTAATTATCCGATAGATTATTATCCACTTTATCTCTAGTGTTCAAACACATTATGCCGTCACATTGTACAAATCTGCAATTGCATTTACATTACGCATTATTCACTAATTTTATTGTTTAATTATAATTACAAATTACAGCTACGGAATTATCGTAATTTAATGTTTGACAAACTTTACATTCTGAACAATATAATATGATGTTATAATTATTAATTATGTTATAAGTTTTATATTAGATAGTGTCTAAATCAGTGTTTATAAATTAAAATGTTATCTAATTTTATCAATAATAACGATAAGTACTTTTAATTATCTCTAGACATATTACGCAGAGAAATGCTACATAAAAATATCGATAATTGTGATTTGTCTAGCAACACTAATATTATCTTTTATCGGCAATTAGAATAAGTACATTGATATTAAAGTACCCATTTATATCAGTAAAAGTGTAAATATAATGTTTACTAAAGTATATTGTGTAATGGTCTGTTTATATAATAGTAGAATAAAATTAATGCGGGCATCATTTTATTAAGTTGTGTAACAATGTTAGGAATGTAACTAACTAAAGTGGAACAAGTAATTGCATTTTTGCGTAATTGACAAAGCAGCGTCACTGACTGTGGGTTTTAATTTTGTATTAATATGAGTCAGATTAACGGCATTGAGGCAGCAAATGCACTGCGTTAAAAGAATTTATAAATAATTAATAAATAAAATATTTATAATTAAAAATGTAAGAAGTTTGGCTATAGCCAAATTTAAATATATCTTACTGTGTTATATAGGATGATTTAAAATAAAACTTTTTTATCAGTGTTTTTGCTCAATAATATACTCCTATTATTATTTCTATTATTAATTAAGACTACAAATTTAAATTAAATGTAATTTTTTTATTGCTCATTTTGATTTTGCATATTGCATGTAACGACCCTGTTGCAGTTGCATAATCATAGACAAATTTTCATTTAATCAATTGCATTTGCATTGGTTGTCATTTCTGAACAAAATAAAAAACTTAAAAAAATACTCAAAAATTAAAAATAGAGTCCATATTTGACCTAAAACTAGTTCCTGACATTTTAAGACTTAACTTTACATTATAAAATGTTAATTTCATCAAATTAAAAATAATGTTTAATTTATCTATAATAAAAGTGGTTACTTATCATATTGTAACTACTTTTATTATTAATAAAATGTATAAACAAATATAAAAATAATATTCATTTTGTAAACAGACTTAACACTCATATCTGTTTACATATTTTATTTCTAACTAATGATAATTTTTAAAATAATTAATTACTAAAACCAAAAATGTATTCATCAGATCTATTTAAAATTATATTGCTAAAAGATCTCATGTCGCATTATATCTAACAATAAATGCTTCTCAGATTGAAGGAAACTTTGCAGAACTAATGTAATAAAATGTCCTTTAAAAATAGTTCCAGTGATTTGGCTGGAAAGTGTTGGCTTGGTTTTTAAAGGATTTTAAATATTTTTATAAAAATTACTAATTTAAATAGTCGGTTTCATCATAAAATTTGACAAATAATTTAAATTGATTGTAAAATTTAATAGCAAATGAGGTGCCTTAGTAGATAGTGTGCTAAGTGCTGCAGCAGTGGTCCCGGATTTGAATACCGGCTCTCCTTAGTTGGTGGGTGAAGTTAGTCGAGTAAAAAACATGTTGTATTCAACAAACCTCATCTGTACATGAAATTTCACCAACAAATTTAAATCTAGTTCTATTAATTGCAAAACTTTTGTCTTATATATTCAATCGCTGTTTGATTTCCGGCATTTTCCCTGATACGTTAAAACTAGCAAAAGTCATTCCTGTGAATTAATTAGGCAAGCGTGATCAATGTAATAATTACCGACCAATTGCAATTTTACCAATAATATTAAAAATATTACAAAACCTTTCATTTAACAGAATTACGGATTACATTAATATTCACATATTAACATATTTTCTAAAAATCAATTTGGGATAAAAATGGTACATTAAAATACAAGTGGCAGAATTTGCTTTCTGACACGTGTGTTATATATTATTTTTTGTGTTTTGATTTGTTTGTTTACATATTTAAATTTAACATAGACGGAATAATTAACTTTACCAATAATTTAAACAAAGTTTTTGAAAACACAAAAAAAGCAACCAGACCAGTAAAAAGCGTTTGATTGTGACCAATATAACATTTTATTAACTAAGTTTGAATATTATGGCATAGAGGACTTGCGTTAGATATACTCCAAACACAAATAGAGCGTGTATTTTACAAGCTGAGTTTAGAACAATATACTAAATATAGACGCTGGTTTACCACAAGTGCCAATATTAGACCATTTACTATTCATAATTTTTATTAATAATCTTTTATCAATCTTTCAGGTTAAGCAATTCTATATGCTGATGACTCTAACATGTTGGTATGGGGTCATGATAAAGAAATTTCAGTTTATAAAACATCTTACCTTAGATGTTTTCGAGCTCCATAAAACTCAAAACAAACATGACGTCTTGGCTGTCGGCATTTAATTAGGTCTATTCAGTAAACAAATCGATAAAACTAAAATATTGTTTATATTCTTATCTCAGTAACATATGTCATACATAAGAATATCGAACAAAATTCGTATTCAGTAACGGACGTAATAAAGATTTTGATTGTTAAATTAAAGATATATCCTTATAAATTAACAACCATCTCAGATGTGATACTTAACTATTAATGACAGTCTTTGACCTTACTTTTTCGACTAATAAGTTAAAATTAATAATATTTTATTAGAAGCAGCATACAAGCAAATATTTTATTATTTTATTAATAAAATAAGTAATATATATGGTGTCACATTTTAATCCACCAGTAGCGACAACTGTGAAACACATAGGACCAAAAAGTGTTCTGAATAAAAAGTTAATGATTTTGAGGGGGACATCTGATGTACCAATCTTGCCCTCCTCGGACCCCCAGGGGGTAACTTAAAAACCTTAAATGGAAAACCCTATATTTGATTGCAGATTCTCACAGAACAATAAAAAGTATGAGGAACTTCATTTGGAGACTTATTTTTTAATTTTTGATAGATGGCGCTGCAAACGACAATTTTAAAAGAATTAAATTTCAAACATTGTTACATTAATAATTTTTCTCATTACTTTTCAAATTGGAAATTGGTAAACTAAGAAAAAATATTTTGAATTTTTATACAGGCTTCGAATTTCTGATTAAGAGCAATTTAAGATACATTGAAATTCTACACGCATGCTCGCAACGCATTTGGAGGTATTCCACAGCAGACATTAGCAATTCGTACCTTCACGTTATCACGCGTTGTTAGAGGATCGCGGAACACGACGTCTTTTCGGTAACCCCAAAGAAAAAATTTGGATACGTCAAGTCCGGGGATGGGCATAGTCAAACAACAGGTCCTCCGCGACTAATCCAATGAGTTGGAAATAGCTTATCCAAATGGCGACCAACTGCACAACCGTAGTGTGGTGAAGCATTGTCCTGCTTGAAGCCTATTGTTGTCCGGGTACGCAAATTAACGTCTTTCAAAAGCACAGGAAGGTCGTTCTGAACTAACTCCAAATACCGCGCTCTATTTAACGTCCTCTCGAAAAAATATGGTACAATTATCTGCAATCCAAGAAGTCCACACCCTACATTGACACTCCATTGCTGCTGTGCATTTACTTGTCGAAACCAGTGGGGATTTTCGGCACCATAATAATGGGCATTATGGGTGTTGACAAAACCGGTATTCTGAAAACTACACTCGTCAGAGAGCAGGACTCGGTGAAAGAAGAATTGGTTTTGTTCAATCTTCTGCAAAGCCCAATTGCAGAAATTCACACGATTGGCGTAACTATCCTCAGAAAGATTTTGAACGCGCATGATGTGGTATGGATGGTATTTGGATCGCATGGAGTAAGCTCTGAGCCGTAGTTTTCGGTACGCCAATTTGTGTCTGAATTTCCCGGAGACTGAGATGTGGATTGAGATGTATCACTGCAAGTATGACAATGGTGCGTGGGTTCCCATCTACAAGATTCGCTCAGGACCGGTGTTGTTGTAGGTGACTTTGGCGGAAACGTTGTTCCAGGTCTCGCATAGTACTACGCGCCGGACATTGACGTTTCGGGATTCTTTCACGATACAGTTTTACTGCGCTGGTATAATTATTCACAGACATTTACATATTTTATCACAGGAACAGAATAAAATAAGTAGTACATACATTTATAATATTTTAAAGCTAATTTAATAATAATAATAACTTGCATATTCATTTACGGAGTAAAAACATCCTTCAATAAGATATGTTTTAAGTTGTTTTTTATATACATGTATAGTTTTAATGCTTTGTAGATTATTAGGTAATAAATTAAATACCTGCATATTTTGGCGATTTTTTATAAGAAGTTTATCTAAATTTAGGTAAATGTATGCTATTTTGTTTTCGGTTTTTGTGTAAATTGTGTTTATTAAATGATATTTGTTTTTGTTTGAAAATGCATAGCATAGAATTTAGAATAAATAGATAGACGGGACAATTAAAATATTTTTTGATTTAAAGGTATCACCACAGGATTCGATATAATTTTGATTAAATAATTGCCTTATTATGCGAGTTTGTATTACAAATATACGACTTATATCAGTCGATTGTTCGCAAAATAAAATGTTGTAACTTGTTATAGAATAAGCCATAAAGTAGTAAACATTTATAAGTGCTACATTAGTCAGGTTATTTCTTAAACGACGTAGGACAAAACACTTATTTAATTTACTTGAAAGTTGTCCAATATGATTTTTCCAGTTCAATTTTTCATCAATTATAATTCCAAGAAATTTTATTTTGTACACACCATTTTTGAAACTGTTCCAGTACCAATTTAATTTTCCTATTCAATTCAATAATATTAGTGCCACTAACAAAAAAGTGGTAGCGTCAGCAAATATAAACACTATACCTTTCTTTATGTAACTGATCAGGTCATTAATAAATAATGAAAATAATAAGGGGCCTAGGACACTCCCTTGCGGGACACATAATTCAACATTAACATAATTTGATTTTGTTTGGTTAGCTGATACCATTAGTTTTCTTATTTGCAAGTATCTTTGTACCCAATTATTTATATTACCGCGAATGTACATGTTATACAACTTAGATCAAATCAATCTGGATTTGAGAGAATCAAACGCATTAGTTAAATCGGAGAAAATGGCATTAACCGGTTCTTTTAGATTAAGTTTATCATGAATGTATTGGACTAATTCAGCTCTAGCAGATTCTGTGGATTTTTATGATCTAAATCATGTTAGTCGTCTGCCAATATATCATAGTTATAAAAAAATAAGAAATTTTATTAGTTACAGCGCGTTCTAATATTTTTAAAATAACGCTAAGTAATGATATGGGAAGAAAATGGCAATAACCGGTTCTTTTAGATTAGGTTTATCATAAATGCATTGGACCAATTCTGCTGTAGCAGATTCTGTTCATTTTAATTATCAAACCATGCTACTCGTCTGCCAATATATCATAGTTAGAAAAAAATTAAGAAATTTTATTGGTTACAGCGCCCTCTAATATTTTTGAAATTACGCTAAGTAATGATATGGGACTGTAATTATTTAAGTTTAGGAGCACTTACCTAGTCATTTTTTTTTAAAGGAAGAAGCTTCAGAATGGTTTGCTGCAATAAACTGCCTCTTAGTGATTTTATGACAACAAGTGTCAACTTAGTTTCCAAAAATATCAAGAAAGTAAACAGCGCAAAATTTCTTGGAATATATGTTGATTTAAACATATGTTAACTTCCATAATTATTTTTTTTTCGTTTTGTTCTACAATGACCTATGACATACAAATTTGGGACAATGATTCAACATCACATCGGATTTTAGTTTTGCAAAAAAGAATACTAAGAGCTATATTATATCTAAAAGCTAATGAATCTTGCACGGAATACTTTAAACAATATAATCTGTTAACATTTTTATCTTTCGCAAACCAGGAATAGACACAAAGAGATAGAACCACTATATTCAGTAAGAGCAAAAACAATGATGTGGGAATTAAATTATACAATTTGTTGCCTGACGAATTTAAATTATTAATCCTAAAAACTCTTTAAAGCAAAGTAAAAGAGTTGTTTCTATTAGCTCGAGCACATTATTCCATTTATGAGTATTTATCATAATGACGCAATATGTAATCAATATGTTTTAGTGATGTCTTTAGTATGTTATTGATATGTTTTAATGTTAATGCTAATTTTACCAAATTAATTTATACGTAGATAAACAAATTTTTATTCGTTATTATCAAAGAAAATGTATTTGTTTTTAATCAGTCAAGTTCATATTATAGATATTACTCGTATTTCGTTTATTTCTTAAGATATTTAAAGAAGAATAAACTATCTTTTCTACATAAAATTTAGTGAAAGGATTTTTCATTCTTGATATTATTGTTTTGTTACAGTTTGTCGAATAATGTACTAACTTTATAGTTGTTTAATTAAAACAAATATAATATAATAGGATATGTTAAAATATATCAATACAAATTAATAATAATTTATTAATAGAAAAATTTCACACCTACATATGCATAATATTCAATTATAAATTAGTTATTTGCATACATTAATAAATTTGTAATATATTAATAATAGTTTTATAATGAAATTGCCTTTGTATAAAATAACTATAAATAACATATTTAGCACTTTAATGAACTCATTACAGGTTCAAATATTTTAAATACATAATAAAACGTGCATTAAAACGTAGACTTTCTATGCAGTGTGTTTATTATAAAATTAACACCCGACTACGGCACTGGCTAATGATTTGGTGTCACTTGATAAGATAAACTGGACGATCATCAGGCGGCCAGTATTTAAACAAACTTTCGCGTGTGACGCTGAAAATTGCGCGCGTTCGTTTAACATCCGTTATTGATCAGTATTACGTTCACTCTTAGTAAAAAAAATAAAATGTGTGATTTACCAACGGAAGTATTGACTAGGGAAGACTGCGAGTCGATTCTACACAATTACTCAAAAGGAAAAGAATGGAAGCTAACTTCATATACAATAGACTCGTTATCCGACACCATTGAGGGACTGGTGGGCGAACACTACATAGTGAAAATACAATTTCAAACCGAGAACGGCGAAAGCAATCAGAAATTCTTCGTGAAAATACTAAACGGAAAATCGGAGGTCATATTTGAATTATCCAAATCGTTGAATGCTTACGAAAAAGAGGAATTCTTTTACAATTACCTACAAGCTGAATTTGCAAAAGAGAGCATCGACACTTCATATGCGCCGGAAAGTTATTTGTGCAAACCATTTAAGATTGTTTTGGAAGATTTATCTATACGAAAGTTTTCCAATGCGGGTAAGAAAGAATTCTTTGACTTAGCCCACTGTCAGGCAGCATTAAGAACATTAGCTAAATTCCATAGCACCAGTATTATTTATGAACGGAATAAATCAATTAGTTTACTAGAAAAATTCCCCCAACATTTCGAGGAAAAGTTATTTGCCAGAAATGAAAACTCTGCTGCTAAATGGCTTAAATGTTCGATCCAAGGACTGCTAGAATTAATTGTCCACTTAAATATTCCACAACAAACTAAGACCAAATTTAATAATAATTTGAACACATTATATAAAAACGCTTACGATATAATTAAACCGTCAGGCAAACGCTTGAACACAATTTTACACGGCGATTTATGGACGAATAATTTACTATTTAGTTATAAAAACAAAAATCCTACAGAATGCATTATAATTGATTTTCAAATGCTTAATTTTGGCTCACCGGCTCTGGATGTAGCACAAATGATTTTAACAAACACTCGTAAGAAGTTTCGTCAACAACATTACCTTTCACTTTTGGACTTTTATTATGAAAACTTTAAGGATTATCTGAGTAAATACAGGATCGATGCAGATGAAATAATGTCAAAGAAACATTTCCTGGACGCTTGCGATGAAGTCCAAGTAGTTGCAAAACTTCAAGCCATTGCAGACCGATCGATTACGTTCTTATCTGAAGAAACTTACGCGGATGCATTAGCCGATGAGGAGTTATTTAAGAAATTTTTATTCGAAGATAGGAGCAAGTTTATTGTGAAGTATTTCTTAGAGGAAATTATGTTCCGTGAACTTATCGAAGAAGACATGTTAGAACTGTATGAAATGTTATTAAAGTATAATTTTAAATTATAGTTTACTTTAGGTTATCTTTTTAATATATACTAAGTACAAAATAGAATAATATTTTTAAAAAATATAAAAATAACCGATATTTATAAAAATATCAAACTTTCTAAATATAATTATTAAAAAAAGAGATTGTTCACGTAAGATCAATGATAATAGTTTATATTATATCAATAAAATGTCAAAATAACTACTTAATTTAGGATCATGTTGTCACTACACAAATATTAGTTGGTACATGTGTACTTTCAAGTATGTGTGCGCTATCTGCAATGTAAACTTAATTTCTTATATGTATATATTACAATATATATAAAGTTTTATTTACAACTTCTAAACAAATAAAATATTTTACGTTATTCGTTAGGTAACAGGTTTAACTGCCTCAACGAGGTGAAATCTCGACGTATCGCTAGTAAATACACACAGATATATTTATCTATTATTTAAAGTACTTTACAACATCAACCATATAAATGGGTATTTTTATTATTAATGTTGATAATATGTTTCCATGTTGTTGTTTATTGATTTCAAATACAACAAAATAAAAAAGTGTGAACTTAAATGGTTTCCATAAAGTTTTTAAAAGTTCCGTTTACAAATAAGTAACAGATAAAAAATACGCATCTATTACAATTTTCAGCTTGTTATAAAAAAATGTTTAAAAATTTACAGATACATAAAATTTAAAACAATTCTTTGCTTTTTATTACAATTGTCTAAACGATTTATGAAAATACTAATTGTTTATATATTGTTATTGTTATTATTATTATTATTATTATTATTATACTGGGTGACAACTGAATAGGTACGCGTTCTTATCTTTTTATTTATGAAAAATTTTAATGCAATTTTTATGGGTAAAAATACATCACAAGGCTCTATTTTACCTCTAAAAATTTCTAAAATATTATTTCCAGTTTAACCGGAAATAACATCAATTTTGTTTTTCAAATAGTTTCTAGTATATTTTGAATTTGTTAGTTGATTTTACGGATAAATTCAAATTTTCAAATTTTTTTTAACATAACCTCATTTAGAAAAGTGGGATTATTCGGAAAAAAAATCACTATACCACATTCGAAATTGTGTGCTTTTATAAATGACATAATTAGTATTTACGTTTACGCCTACTTTTTTAAAATGCAACATCCTTAGTGTCATGACATCACGTAAAATTTATTTTTTGCTAACAAAAGGTATTAACAATTTTATTTGTTCTGAACAAGTATTAAAAAACATTTCAAATGTTTTGTGTTATGTTTAAAAAATGAAATTATGTTACCAAAACTTCTGAAATTTGGAATTTATTCGTAAAAAGGACTAACAAATAAAAATTTGCAAAATTATTCCGGGTATCGCATTAAAAATTACAAAATTTAAATAATAATTCCCGAACAATCTTAAATATTTTATAGTTAAAAAAAAAAAAAAACAATTAGCACTTACAAAGTTATAAATTTAATAGAAAGTAGGCAATTTAAGAATCAGTTTAAAATTATGAATGATTTAATTTATTTTATACAAAAAGAGTATAATATAAATACTAAAAAGTTAAAATATTATAAAACCAAAAATAAATATCTTGGAAAATATATCCACATTATATTTAATAAAATGTCTGATAAATAAAATTAATTGAATTTTTATATAAAATTTTAAAATATATTTTTATAAATTTTACTATAAAAACAATATTGCATTTTATATTAACCAGTGATTAATTTCATTTTATTTAATAAACAACATGCACTCGTAGCGGATTAAAAAACATTTTTAATTATAGATCAACAAATCATTCAAACAAACATTAAAAATTATAACATAAAACATTATTTTTATTTAGTGATTTATTTCCGACAATGGTTTTACAATAATTTAGTTCAATATTATACATAACATGTAAGCCAGTAATAACTGGGATTAAATAATAATGCGGGATAATAACTAAGCATATATGTAAATTGTAAATTTGAAAACATTTAGTATTGTTAACGCTTGTTAGTTATGAAACATAATATGTACAGTACAATAACTATTATTTTTTTAGTTTTACGTAGTATATACATTATTTTGTAAAATAATAAAATGAAAATAAAGTGAATTATTATTATTATTATTATTATTATTATTATTGTTGTTATTATTATTATTATTATTAACTAAAAGGGCCAACTATATATAAATCTATATACACTGACGTTATGTCCTTCTACTAAACACGGTTTCTTAATGTTGTAATTAAGTCATTATGAAAGACCTTGCAATAAATAAAGATACTGAACTAGAATATTCGGTAAGTCAGTTAAGTACACGTCTTATTGAATAAATATTGCCCCCAATTTTATTACTATGATAACGTAATTTAAATTATTGTTGTTATTACAATAATTTAGGTATTATGTAATGGGATCAAAAACGATTGAAAGTCATTAAAATTTTACTTTTAACTTTGTTTATATACAGCTGAAATTAATAATTTTTAGAAATTATAATTATTATTAAACATGTCGGGACAACTAGTTTTTTTTTGGAAAATATATGCAAATTCTAATAAAACATGAATTTGCAACGACATATATACTATAAAGAAAATAAAAAAATGGTGAAAAAGTTTTAAAATACGAGTTTTGTATAAAATGTGCTCAAACTGTTGTGCTTTTTATATATGATAATTTTAAAATACTATTAACCCATTTTACTGCAAATCATTAAGTCTTCGAGTGAATGTTAAATGTGTACAAGTGTGCAAGCGTTCTTATAATTTTTGTTTTTTGTTGAACAAAATATAGAGTAATTTAACTGTGCTAACTAACGAGATCGGGATGCTCAAAGGTTTTTTTTCTTCTCTAAAGTTGGTTTAGTAATATAGGCGGTGGTTCTGTCTATAAAATGCTTAGCTGTCAACGTTTAGTTGATTTAAAAATTCAGTAAGCATGAGATTTTTATAAAATTTTGCAATTACGATTCATTAAAAAAAATCAAAATAAAACCACCTTTTCCAACTGACTAATCCAAGTATACCAAATTTTTGGAAAAATAATGGCAAAAACATAAGAATCGTTAGGTGACCATTATTATCTATTTTGGGTATAAACCTAACTGCTGAGGTAAATCCGTTTGTCCGTAAAATACGATTCTAAGGATCTTTCATATTTTTATTGAACCATTTTCAATACGTAATAATTATTAGTATAGACGTAATATCATCTAGGAGTACTATATAGTACAAAAATGTAACAAAATATACATGTTTAAGTGCTAAGAAATAAATGGAATCAAGTTGCAAAATAGATATTATGTATTAACTTATTTTTACATTCACAATTCTGTTAACGAGACATGATTCTATCAATTGTACTAGAGTTCCACAAATGCCTGCGTTTTTAAGTTTTTCTAACAAAATTTTTGCTTTTACTTTTGCCCCCTCATGAATTCACGCGATCTCAAATCTGCATCACAATAAACAAATATCTTCGAACAGTTGCTATGATTAAAATAATGCACGTAAATAAGTTATTTTCTGTTAATAAGTCATTTCTAATTTATAATGTTTTTTCACATTTTACCGAATAAATTGAAAAGAATTAATTTTTTTTTCTCATAACTCATTTCGTGCCTCTAGCAATCATTTCTTAAGTTTTTGCGTATAGGTTGATAAACACCCTATATATGCAATATGATACAAATTCATCCATAATTACATTAATTACTGATATTACCAATATCTCCACTTTAAAAATTTGAAATACATCAAATTACTTCCATCTATCAGGAAAAACTGCACCATTAATTCTATTATTAGTGTCTTTGTCAAAAGAATCACAATTCATGTCATTTTCAAATATGTAGGGTACATTGTATACCTGGTAACAACTGAAACGGGTACACGCCCGTATCTTTTTTATTTATCAATATTTTGCAATAAAATTTTTATGGGTTAAATACATCATAAGATCCGCTAAAAATATCATTTTCGGTTTAACCAAAAATAACATCAATTTAATTCTTTTAATTAAAGAACCCGGTATTTTTTTGCAATAGTAGTTAGTAGATTGAACGTATAAATCTATATTTTCAGAAGTTTTGGTAACATAACCTCTTTAGAAAAATAAATAAATGAAATAAAACAACACTAAGAGTCGCAATGTGTACTAAGACATTTTCCTTCAACAATATTTTTGCCATCAGATTTT